>JAXDDW010000183.1:645000-682500 GCA_034670385.1 Hoplostethus mediterraneus
TGAGCGTGAAGGTCTGCAGTGTGGGCGGAGCCAATCAGTGTGGGCGGTACCAGGATGTCTCTGATGACCCGACTGCAGGTTGAGGTGTTGAGTCAGGAGAGCAGCAACACATTTAGTTATGGTCCCACTGCCTCGTCCCACTGCTGCTGGTTCAACCATCCCCCGTTAGGCAGGGGGATTTGAACCGGCAACCTTTCGATCGCAAGCCCACTCGACACTCGGAGCTATCGCCACCCACCTTGAGCCGTCGGAGATGCAGAAGAGGAATTTCAAGACATTTGAGTTACAAAACAACCCGAGAGTTAACTTCCAAAATGGTGTGACTCAGTGTCTCAGTCACGCTGCGTTGGGTGTTGAGTTTGGAAAACAACAGAGAGCGGCGTCTCCACTGAAGTTGAGTGTGAAGCCTCGAGATTGCTTCACTGATATTCCCTGGTGGGTTTCACTTTAACGGCAGCGTAGGGTGTAATGTTTCTCAAAACGCTCCTCTCTTGTTTGACTAGTCGGAACCAAACGAGTCCCAATAATAACGTAGGGAAGTTGAGTGTGGCACTCGGCATGTCGGAGCGTTCACTCCAGGAAGGGTTTTCTGAGGTCGTTGGTCCACAGATCACCTCTGATCCTCAACACAGATCACCTCTGATCCTCAACACCATGAAGGGAGGCAGGAAGCTGAAACCAGAGAATGGAGCAGACACTCGTCACAGCCAGACACTCGTCACCAGACACTCGTCACAGCCAGACACTCGTCACAACCAGACACTCGTCACAACCAGACACTCGTCACAACCAGACACTCGTCACAACCAGACACTCGTCACAACCAGACACTCGTCACAACCAGACACTCGTCACACACAATCATGTTTGACTGTAAAAGCTTCTGTTTGCTGTGACTGGAGACTCAACTCAGCTGAACTCGACTGTCACCTACAGATGTGATGGAGGACGTTCATCTGCCACAGGTCCACTCTGTTTCCTGACTGTTGCTTCCTATACAAGCCACAAATCAAATGAGCGAGACGCCGGAGTGTGACGAGTCTCGTCTGACACCGACGTCTGCAACGCTTCCACCTGCTGCCTGTCGGTAAACGTTTGCTCTCAACGTTTGTTCTCAACGTTTGTTCTCAACGTTTGTTCTCAACCCAGCTGGTTTACGAGCGAAGAGATGACGAGCGTTTCCAAAGTGTTTGAAGTATTGAATCTCTGCTGCTGACAGATGATGTCTGACCTGGAGCGTTGAGGCCTGATACCAACATAATGGAGGGTTAAATGCCCCGCCCACCCCCCCCCAACCCCCCCCGCCCACTACATGGAGCGCTGTATTGATCCTGATCACCTCTAGGCTGGGAGGAAAACCCTCCAACGCCGGCAGCTCACTTACTCAACACGAGACCTCAGATGACCCCCTCCCCAGGCCTCGTGTCGGCGACCTCAACGCGCATCCCATCATGCAATTGTCCAATCAATGGCTCCGCTGTGCCCCTGTAGCCCACGGAGCGTCGAGCGCCCAGAGGGGGGGGGGGGGGGGGGGGGGGGGGTGAGTGGGCACGCTGGGCTGCAGCTCAATTTGCCATTTTGTGGATGCAAACATGGATATGATACAGGAAGGAGTTACGCAACCTGCGGCGATGCTTCGCCCACGCCGCGGAAAAACCACGTATCATCTAACACCGCATCACGGGAGGGCGAGAGAGAGAGAGAGAGAGAGAGAGAGACGCTTTCAGCCGAGAGACACCAGGTCAATTGGTGTTCTCCAGCACAGTGTGTGTGTGTGTGTGTGTGACACACACACACACACACACACACACACAGTATCTATCCAGATGGACGTATCGGCTGTGTGGACATAACATCAGATCTGACCGCTCAAGGGGCCGAGGTCAGAGGTCAGGTCTCGGTCCCAGCGGCACTCATCCGACGGCGGGGAGAGTTTTCAGGAGAGTGGGTGAGGCTCCGGGGGTCGAGGCTCCGGGGGTCGAGGCTCCGGGGGTCGAGGCTCCGGGGGTCGAGGCTCCAGGGGGTCGAGGCTCCGGGGGTCGAGGCTCCGGGGTCGAGGCTCAGGGGGTCGAGGCTCCGGGGGTCGAGGCTCAGGGGGTCGAGGCTCCGGGGGTCGAGGCTCCGGGGTCGAGGCTCAGGGGGTCGAGGCTCAGGGGGTCGAGGCTCCGGGGGTCGAGGCTCCGGGGTCGAGGCTCAGGGGGTCGAGGCTCCGGGGGTCGAGGCTCAGGGGGTCGAGGCTCCGAGGGTCGAGGCTCCGGGGGTCGAGGCCTCGGGACGTTCAACTCAGCACATCCAGCAGGAGAGCGTCCTCGTCTCCGCCTCGACACAGCGGCTGAAGAGGCTGTTGGGTCACCGGGCTGCGTCGAGCGCCCACCGCTGCTGAGGCTTGTCTTTCCCTGGCCACCGTACACTCTCCCTGATTGGCTGCCTGTTACACTTTGACATAGAAATGACATATTTATGAAAAGTGTATATTATTCTAGTACTCTAGTACTCTTCCACTTCCTGGCTGGTAAAATATCATTGGCAGGTTTTAGTTCACTGCTCGGCTGACAGGCTGCCAGCTAAACATCTACAAGGTAAAATACACAAGAAACTGCTAACACATAATCACCAATAGTCACCAATAGTCACCAATAGTCACCAATAGTCACCAATAGCATGAATAGTCACCAATAGTCACCAATAGTCACCAATAATCACCAATAGTCACCAATAATCACCAATAGTCACCAATAGTCACCAATAGCATGAATAGTCACCAATAGTCACCAATAGTCACCAATAGTCACCAATAGTCACAATAATCACCAATAGTCACCAATAATCACCAATAGTCACCAATAGTCACCAATAGTCACAATAATCACCAATAGTCACCAATAATCACCAATAGTCACCAATAGTCACCAATAGTCACCAATAGTCACCAATAGTCACAATAATCACCAATAGTCACCAATAGTCACCAATAATCACCAATAGTCACCAATAATCACCACTCCGATCAGACGGATCGACCCGTCATATAAAACATCTCTAACACGCCGAGCATCGTCCTGGAGACGAGGGATGAGGTCACGGGCAGGAGGGCGGGACTTTACATTTGATTGGCTCGGGTTAATTACGCTCTGACTGTACGTGTGTGTGTGTGTGTGTGTGTGTGTGTGTGTGTGTGTGTGTGTGTGTGTGTGTGTGTGTGTGTGTGACTCCCTGCACCTTTTAAGTAGTAGACTTCCCTGTCGCCTCCTCACCTCCTCTCCTTCCATCCTCCTCTTCCCTCCTTTCCTCTCTCGGTGAATCCTCTCCTGTCCCAGATGAACCTTTTGTTTGTTTGTTTGTTTGTTTGTTTGTTTGTTTTGTTTCCGTTTCGTGTCTCGCCATGTTATCTTGTGTCTTTTTGTTGTTTATCTCCATCAATTTATTGCTGAATAAAATGAAACCTGAATAAAAGAGGAACCACCTCCTGGTCTGGGTCACACCAGAGATGGTGTACATGAGGAGAGATGCTCCACTCTGGTCTGAACCCAGCGTGCCGGATCGATCCGCATCAAAACCTCCTGACAAACGAGGTGAGAAACGTCAACGTGACCTGAAACGACAGGAGAGCTGCTTTCTAACTGGCCGAGGCTTTCCTCCTCCTGCTCCTTCGTCTCCTCCTGTCTCCTCCTCCTCTCCTCCCTCCTCCTCTCCTCGCTCTCTACCATCATGCATTGCTGTTTGATGAGGTGCTGTAGATCATTCAGTTCACTCCCAAACGAGTCAAGCTGACACATGGAGGCTCGGGTGGGAGTGCCTCTCTCTCTCTCTCTGACTCTGAATGTCTCTCTCTCTCTCTCTCTCTCTCTCTCTCTCACTGACTCTGAATGTCTCTCTCTCTCTCTCTCTCACTGACTCTGAATGTCTCTCTCTCTCTCTCTCTCTCTCTCTGACTCTGAATGTCTCTCTCTCTCTCTCTCTCTCTCTCTCACTGACTCTGAATGTCTCTCTCTCTCTCTGACTCTGAATGTTTCTCTCTCTCTCTCTCTCTCTCTCTGACTCTGAATGTCTCTCTCTCTCTCTCTCTCTCACTGACTCTGAATGTCTCTCTCTCTCTCTCTCTCTCTCTGACTCTGAATGTCTCTCTCTCTCTCTCTCTCTCTCTCTCTCTCTGACTCTGAATGTCTCTCTCTCGCTCCTCTCCGGTAGAGCATGATGAAAAATGTATCAATCTTAATTAACCTAGTGTGTGTGTGTGTGTGTGTGTGTGTGTGTGTGTGTGTGTGTGTGTGTCTGTGTGTGTGTGTGTGTGTGTGTATGTGTGTGTGTCTGTGTGTGTGTGTGTGTCAGTGTTAGATGGTGACCGCTCAACAGTATATATCACATCTTATTCAGTGTGTTAAAGGCATCACTCAACACTCAACACTCCCAGATTTCCCTCTGCTTTTTCAAACAGGTCAAAAGGTCACCGGACAGCAACCTGCATGTATTTCCTGAAACATCATGGCGGCGTGCAGCGGTGGACCGTCAGATGAACCCATGCCAGGTTATTAGAGACGCCGTGTTACTCCGAACCACCTCAACGTAATCGATACCTGAAGCTGATCGCTCCCGGTAACCGGGTATCGGAGCTCGACGTACTCGAGCCTCGCCGCAGGATTTTGAGCTCGCTTCTTCACCCTGAAGCCAGCAGCGGCCAATTAACACGATGCAGTCACGATGGTAATTGGTAACTCAACCCTCAACCTCAACGGCATGATGGAACATGCTTCAGACGTCATCTACAGAGGTGACGGATGAGTTGAACAGCCTCTGAGATGACGGGAGGGTGAAAGGTTTCCTGTCGCTCGGCGGGCCGCGGCGCGTTGTGTCATCTCAACGCCTGTGGGTTTGAAACCCGTCTCCTGCCAACCCCCCTCAACGTCTCCTCGCTCGCCGTCACTTTTCAGCGTCTCCCGCCAAATTGAGGTAAACTGAAAATCTGAATCCCGTTTTCTCTCTTGGAGATTCCTGGCGGTTTGCGGTCGGTGTTGCCGCCCCCGTCTCCCCGTCTGCCAGGTCGTGACTGAACACACCACAGAGGTCAAAGGTCACTGGAGGTCAGCAGTAATGCGGTGTGGAGGGAGGAAAGCTGCTGGGGGCTGGAACTCAGCAAAAACACTGCTGACATTGTCAAGGGCAGATAATTGTTTGCTTGTGAGATTGAATGGTCACTGAGTACACATGGTGTGCACCACACACACACACACACACACACACACACACACACACACACACACACACACACACACACACACACACACACACACACACACACACACACACACACACACACACACACACACACAAAGGCATTCATGCATGAAGGCGCAAACTGAAGCCCAGATGGCGGTGATCATTTTCACCACAGTAAAATTGTGTGTGTGTGTGTGCATATGATTGCATGGTGGTGAGTGTGTGAGTGTGTTAGTGTATGTGCAAACCAATGTACCTATACACCTGTGTGTGTGTGTGTGTGTGTGTGTGTGTGTGTGTGTGTGAGGAGAGGGGCAGGATGGGAGATGAGGGTATGCTGTTGTTACCGTGGAAACATTCAGACTAATTATGTCTACCACTAGGACACCAGAGCATACTGTGTGTGTGTGTGTGTGTGTGTGTGTGTGTGTGTGTGTGTGTGTGTGTGTGTGTGAGAGAGAGAGCAAGACGGTGGGAAAAAACTGCAAATGAGTAGAAAGAAAGAAAGATTTTTCTGAAGTGAAGAATCAACTGAAGAGAAAACAAGCTGAGATTCTTCAGAAAGTATACAACTACTACTAGTACTACTACTACTAGTAGTAGTACTGTAGTATTTAGTTTTGGGTTTTTAGGCCTTTGCATTTTCTACGTTCTGTGATACTGTTAACGTCCCCTTGGGATCAATAAAGTATCTCTAGTAGTACTACTAGTACTACTAGTACTACTAGATTATACTGGACGTGTTCAATATGAGCATAAACAATTCAAATTTAAAATCTCTGGCAGCACCAACCTCTCTCTATAGTGAGAGAGAGACAGAGAGAGAGAGAGAGAGAGAGAGACAGAGAGAGAGAGAGAGAGAGACAGAGAGAGAGAGACAGAGAGAGAGAGAGAGACAGAGAGAGAGAGAGAGAGAAAGAGAGAGAGAGAAAGAGAGAGAGAGACAGAGAGAGAGAGAGAGAGACAGAGAGAGAGAGAGACAGAGAGAGAGAGAGTGAGTTCACATGCACCCTACCGTTCAGTTCCCCCCCATCCCCCCCCATGCCCCTCCCCCTCCTCCTATTACCAAGATTAGCCCGCAAGATGAATCAACCAATCACGTTCCACTTGAATAAAGAGGCCAATCACTTCACGCCAGCATCAGTGACCTCATTGTTTACGTTTGTTTAGCGTGGCTTCTAGCTACAGACGTTGCTATGGTTACAGTTACTTGACAGAATCTTTAAAATGACATTAGTTGGTTACAGAATCATTTACATCAATCAGTGATTTACTTCCACCTCATCGCCATGACGACGGCATGCAGGTATCCAGTACTGGACCAGAGATCCACGAGATCCAGATGGGAAATGGAAAAATGTGACTCTGCAGTTTTTGCTGCTCACAGAAAGAAAACACACACACACACACACACACACACACACACACACACTCCTGCACGAGACGAGGTTTGGACCAGCTATGAATTAAAGATGAAGATGATCCTCGTCTTCATCCTTCATTAACATGTCTTCCAGGTTGTCTGGAGGACTCACGTCTCCTGTCTGACCACCGCTCACACCGAACCTCCGGAACATTCACTCAACATAATGAAGGTCAAGACTCAACGTGTCACTTCCTGGTTGAGCAAAGCAACGCTGACAGACCAACCAGTCTCTCATCCAGGGCAGCAAAATGAAGTTGAACTACATTATCTACTTTTCTATCTAAATGAAAAATATATTGAAACAACACAAATGAGTTTGATTTAATATTACGCTGATTAAGACGATAAAATAGACTGAAATAATTTTAAGTGTTATTGGATCTATGTAGAGTTTAATTATCTCACTTTAATAGAAACTAATAAAACTAACACTTAAAGTGCACTGGTATCAGGAGCAAATTGGAAACACTTAAATGTACTGATTCAATTAATTGAGTTCTACTTGAGTTAAATGATAATAGTTCATTTGAGTTCCAATTGATTGCTGGAGATTGACATGTTTTAAATGTTTTAAATGTTTTAAAAGACCAAAATATGGTTTTCAGTATTTGTTCCTAGAGGTTTTATGTTGTTTTACCTCAGTTACAGTAACATGACAGATGTAATGGTTATTATTGGATAGATACATGTAGTTCTATGTAAACATGACTTCCCTGTCTTCTGTTTTCCCCCACAGTGGTGATCTTGAACTCATCATCTGCCTACAGACTGTAACATGGTTCAGTTTAAGGCTGGTGACAACCTCGTCTGACCTCTCTTCCCCCAAACACACCAAACTTTAAAGGTGCAGTCAGTACTGTATGACTGCTATCGCCCTCTATCAGCCACCGGTAGGAAGTGCAACAACATGGACAGGTCGCAGAGCTTACGGTGGCCTGCAATGGACATTTTCACAGCAGAAAAGAGTAAGATGGCTAATGAGAACCAGAGATATCACCATGCTGAAAACACACTCCCAAAACACAAGGCATTATGGGTAGAAGGAGACTTGGTCAGTCATGTCCAGATGTTTCTTCATGTGTTCTTAACTGGTATGAACACCAGAGAAGAGCAGACAAGTCCATCATGGTAGATCAAGTTCCAGACTGGAACCAGGTTGGTCTGGACTCTCTAACCTGGTGGGATGACAGGTGACCAAAACTCAACCAACCAACCAGCTGCTGGGGAGTCATGGGACTTCTGGCTGGCTTGTGATTGGTCAGTGAAAACCTGAACCAACCAGATACTAAAACACAACAGAGTCAACTTTTCCAGTCTGCAGATTGAACCTGAACTCCTCCACTCAGGTGTTTCCATCCTGCAACAAACTAACCTCTGTCTTCTCCTCCTTCCACTCTTCCCCCTTCACGTCTTCCCTTGTCTTCATTTTATTCCTCCCCTCTCTTCTTCGTCCCTCCTCCTACTCTTGTCATCGCCCTCCCCCGCCCCTCCCCCTCTGTGCTTCCCATTGATCCCCTGTTGATTTGCTGCCAACGTCTTTGAGAAGTCCCTTAGTGGGGTCTCCAAACCCTGCATGTGTTAATGTGTTTTACTGTCAGCAGCCGCCGCCGCCGCCAACCGAACGGAGGTCAGGGAGGACGGCAGATTTCAAGGATGAAGAGCGAGAGAGAGAACAAACGAGACCTCAAGAACGAAGAGGGAGTTGAACTTCTGAAGACCCCTGAGGTTTCTCTTTTTTCTCCAGAAGACACTTTCTCTGAGCCTGGCAGCCGAAGCCGGTTAAACCCCTCTGAGTCAACCTCCAACCAATCACCTGCGTGTTTGTGTGTCACTACCATCCATCATCTGCAGGCTGCTGTAAACAGCTTCATAAAGGACGGTGTCTCCCTGCGTCCTTGGCCGGGCGTCTTTTGGACAGCAGCTCGTATAAAGCCGACGAGTTGGATTCAAGAAGCCGCCAGCCGAGGCCGGGTGGAGTTAGTCCGCCGCAGGAGACGCTCTGGCAGCCGACCAGCCATCGCTTCCTGTCGTGAGAATCTACGTGGCTGTTAAGGGTCGATTCCCAGGACGTACAGTGGAGGCTAGTCTATGCAGGAAGTGGTAGTATACCGTTTGAAAGCGTGAAATCCCACGATCCTATCCACGTGCAGCGTTTCAGGATCCCAGTGTTCTAGCAGCAGCAATCTCCTGTTGTGTAACGGGAGACAAAACAGACTCACTCAAAATGGCGAGCGATTTCCATCGAAGCGCCGCTGAGCTGAGCAGGCCGAGCCGCCGGCAGCAGAAAATCATTCCCTCTTCGACTGTGATTCAACTTCTCTGATGCTGTTTCAGCAGTACTCGCAGTGATTCAGACTCAGGCTCCCAGGGCTTACCTTTCAGCGGAGACAAATGGGTTCATGAGCAATAACCATTCACAGATAGTGTATGTCATTTTGGTCTTGTGTTCAGAAATGAGTGGCAGGAAGATCCTTTCCTCGTAACTCATAATGTAATTCTGGTGATTCCAGCAGGAGTTCCAGTCGGTGCTGCAGTTGAAGAAAGGCTCGTATCTGGATATTTATCGCTCTAATTGCTGTAAAATGCAGTAAGTCCAGTGGTGCTTGTTGATTTTTGAGGCAGATGGAGGAATGAATGAATGAACACCGTCTGTGTTGCAGCTAAATGGATCTAAAGGAAACAAAGGAGTCAGATGGAGTTTGCAGCCTGCCAAGATGGGGAACCATTAACAAGGAGAGTTTGACTGGGCTGCACTATGGGCACGATGCTGCAGCTCGGCAGCCGGCAGTACAAAGCTCTGGTTGCACATGTAGAACAATAGTATTGTATTGGTGACATACAGATCAATCCAGAGTGATCCCAGGGCAACAGCCGTTCTAATCAATCGCTTTAAAAGCTTTGAATGTTTTGCACAGAGTCACAAAATGCAAAGAAACTCATTGGGTTTCCTCAGAGTGTATTAACTGCTTTGTCTGGTGCTACGGGTAAGAATCACATTAAAACCAAGAGAGGAACAGTGAGGGAAAACAGCGATGTGGAGTTTCACCCGTAGCACTTTGAAACTTTCTTTGAACAAGTGCTCGCAAAATAGAGGCATTTCTCTCAGCCTTCACCCAGCCGGCTGAGAGAAAAACAACTGGGGGCGGATTGGAGTTTGCTGTACCTTCACCATCAACCTGCCTTCCCTCTGAGAGCCGGCTCCCTCATGTTGCATTTAAGGTCAGAGGTGTCGGTCCAAGTTGTTGGTATTGACATGACAAAACGTTAATTCGCCATGGCGGGATGCTCCTCGGGCCGGCGCTGCGAGCCCTCGGCGGCCTGCGGTTCGGTCGACCTTAAGTAAACCCCTCGCGAGCGCTGACCTCTCATTTATCAGTGATACCCTCCCCCAAGGTGCAGAACATTTCCAACTCGCCTCAGATGGAGAATGTCAGAGGAGTTTAAGAGGTGAATTCGGGCCATTTCCCATGAGCCCTAGAGTGATCTGCTGGACTGTGAAATACACCAAACTCTTTGATAAGACCTGTTGTTGTTCCGTTCGCCTGGAGTCGAGTAATCCTTGTACGTGACGGTTTAGTTTCCGTCCTCCTTTGTCTTGTTCTGTCCTGGTGAAACTCCCCTTCCATCCAGTGTTTTTCCTGTATACAGTGGAAGCCTTCAAAATCACAACACCAATTAGGCGGCAAATCCGAAGCGTTATGTGAAGAAATAACGAGCACTTTAATTTAGAGTGGTGTCCATCGTCCACACCTCCTGCCTTTCGATTGGTTAAATTATAGGAGCTTAGAGAATTATTTCAGCTCTGTCAAGGATTTCTCTGTCCTTCAGCGGGCTGCCCGCGGTGAAACATTGGCTCTGGTGTGAATGTGGCGATAATTGGCCTTCTATCCACTTCAGCCAGCGAGCCAAGCGCAGGCAGGTTGCTCTGCCAGCCACCTGTGGTGCATTATGGTCCACACTCAGCTTTAATAAGAGCTAATCCTCTGTGATAAGCCCCAGCCTGGGCCCTGTGTCAGCACGCATCCTCCACGCAGGCTGCGTTCAACGAGGAGGGGGGGGTGGGCGTTTTACCAGTGTTGCAGACAGAAATGAAGCCAGGCCAGATCAGCTTGGCATCCATTCAAGAAGGTTAAATGTTGCATGTGTAAATGAAGCACATTCAAGAGTAATTGTGATGAAGGCAGAATCAACTGGGTGTGAGCTCAAAAGGAGGAGATGTTTCTAAAGGTTTGCAGGTCGATATGAAGACAGGAAACCTCAACGTCTCCACCGTCGCTGATGGAGCCCAGCAGATGAACCCACACTGCAATCAGCAATGTGAAGTGTTGTGTTCGTCTAGTGGGATGACAGGGGTTGTCCTGGCAACGCTCAACAAGGTGAAGCAGGGCCTCCCAACCGACCCGGGGCGGTTTCCGACGCCACGTTTTATTCACTTTGACAGTTTTATTAGTTGGCGTTGGACTCGCAGATGGAAAATAAGCCGGCCTGCGTGTCAGCCGGAGCTGCGTTCAAGGTGATGTTTACGCCTTGACGTTTTAATGTGTCGAGGAAATTTACTTTTTTTATGTTTGACATTGGGGAGCAATGTCACTCACCGATATGATGTCAGGGATTTGTCTGCAACGGATATGACACTTTCTGAGAACTTGAGGTTTCATGAGATTCTGGTTTTAAAACTAAAGTAGTGTGTGTTCGTCAAGTCCACCTCTACAGCGAGACATGTGAACATCTGTGATACCGCTAGTTAAGAGTGCTTCACCTTCTTTCCAGTCTTTCTGTCTTTTCAGACTTTCCAAGTCTTTCCAGTCTTTCCAGTCTTTCCTCAGGTATCCTCAACCGTCTCCCTGCGTCCTGCTGCTGTCTTCTTCTGGGGAGTTGCACGAGGGCATAAAGCTCCATAATGAAACTCTGTGATTGTTTGTCACAGTCGGCTTGGTGAGATTTGATACGCCGGGATGGGAAATAGCGGCGTACCCGGGGAGCCCTTCCCCAAAATTGCAAATCTGCGCCGGGCGAGAGGAGGTAGAATTATTGCTTTTTTTGTTTTGTTTGTTTGTCGAGTTACAGTGAGGAGAGGAGGAGGGAGGGCAGAGGGAGAGAGAAGAAGAGCGATAGAATGAAGAAAGAAGAGAGAGAGAGAGAGAGAGAGAGAGAGAGAGAGAGAGAGAGAGAGCGAAAGCTAAATTGAAGATAGAAAACGAGAAACAGGAAAAAGCAGGTGCAGCTCGTCCAGCAGCGACGGGATCGTGAGGAGAGAGAGAGAGAGAGAGAGAGAGGGTGAGAGAGAGAGAGAGAGAGAGAGAGAGAGAGAGAGAGAGAGAGAGGGAGAGAGAGAGCGCTTTACATTCAGGCTTTATGGGCTGCTATGATGGGATGGATGGAGATGAAGGAGGTGAAGGAGCAGAGGTGAGGTTTCTCCCCTGCACTTGGCTTTTATTGTTATTCTTTAATGTTCCCTCACCACATCTCATGACTGTCTTCCACCAGGAGACCTCAGAGAAGACAGTGTTTTATGGAGTCTCTTTTCTCTCCCCTCTCACCTTCTTTCTCTCCCTCCATCTTTCTTCCTCTCTCCTAAAACCCTCCCTCTTCTTCCATCCATCCTTCCTCTCTCTCTCCACTATCTGTCACCCTCCCTCTCTCTTTTTCTCCCCTCCCCCTCCCTCCCAACAACCAGCTGATGTGGCTTTAACCACCTTTTGATTTAACAACCTATTTAGGGCTGACATGATTATTTATGACCTAAATTCATAAAGTACATCACGGTAAGAAGACGAGGTGGCGATCATCACTCTCCTTTTGAAAGCCTGAACAATCGTTAATATGAAATAGTTTTGGATTATGATAGTTATCAGTATAAATCATTTATAACATCTAAATCTGTTGGGAAGCGTTTATTTCCACCAATCACAGTCCAGGTCAAAACGAGGTGTGTTGCAGCGGGGGCCAATCAGCTGTGTCTATTGTTTTGATTGGTAGAAATCAGCTGTTACTCACAAGGCTTGTTTGAAAATGTTCATATTGTCTGTGAGGTCATAAAGGAATACTTTACCAAATAATATAATGGTCTGGTTATTATATTATGTAATGTAATGTAAATGAATATAATGGTTATAATTCTCATTCAATATCTCCAGTCTGTACCAGACTCTCTGGTGCTGTCAATCATCTCACAGTAGATGGGTGATGGTTTCAGCTGCTGTTCCTTCTCATCTCATAACAATAATAATAATAACTCCTAACTGGGGCCAAGAAACGTCACCAGTTGATCACAGCTTTGAACTTTGTAGCACAATTGTCTTTCTCTGGCCACACAGGGAGGTCAGAGGTCAGGCTCTGGGGCGTCTTGCTCAAGGACCCCCCAGCAGGATGGGGCTACTCCGGTGGAAGGACGCTGGTCTCTAACCACGAGGCGCCGCCATATTGAACTGATGGGTATTTCATTTTGGAGCAGAGCTCTTCCCTCACAGCAGCATTTCATTTTACAATAACAACAATAATAATAACAATAAAATAACATTTCATTTTTCCAAAAGCTTAATTTGAGGTCAAATGTGGACTAGCAGAACGCTAGCTCCGATCCGGCCGGGTCACATTCGTCTCATCAGCCACCTAAACACATTTCAGCTCCACTGGCTGAGATATGACTCAGTTACACCGCCAAAATAAAGGTACAGTCAGCAGGGAAAACACTTTACTTTGAAATGGCCTCACATTAACTAAGTGCATAACAACAGTGTTTTGTACCTGAAATTATCAGGGTAAAAAATGTCTTTGAAAGTTCAGAAAATGCCACTGAAATTAAAAACTGAGGGGAACAGATGATTCATAGGAGCCTACGACCAGGCGCTTCTTCCCAGTGCATTCTGGGAGAGAAAACCCTGAACGGTTTGTTCCAGGAAACGCAGGTTGAAGACTTTGTAGTTCATGAATTATTGTTTCCTGTTTACAGTATTACTGATGTTTGGACCAACATACTGAACCTCGTCTGGCTCAGGAACTGGACTAGTTTAGTCCTCTAGGTTACTAGTTTAGTCCTCTAGGTTACTAGTTCAGTCCTCTAGGTTTCAGTCCTCTAGGTTACTAGTTCAGTCCTCTAGGTTACTAGTTTAGTCCTCTAGGTTACTAGTTCAGTCCTCTAGATAGATAGATAGATAGATGTACTTTATTAATCCCAAGCTGGGAAATTGCAGTGCAGCAGCAGCATTACACACAGAGACAATAACAACAACACAATGAATAAAAAAATTTAAAAAAGAGAACAACCTAGACATATCAAAATGGCAATATAGAATGCAATATAAAAATGTATAAATAAGCATTATTATTGTAGTGCAAAATAAAATATAAAATATAAGGTGCAGTGAACAGAGTTGTGTAAGAACATATAAAGTGCATAGTGACTGTATGTTATGACCAGAGTTTTAGCTGTTATTGTACAGTGTGATGGCGTGTGGCAGGAAAGATTTCCTGTATCTGTCCCTTCGACAGCGGAGCTGGAGCAGCCTGTGAGAGAAGGTACTCCGCTGTCTGTCTACTGTGTGATGGAGAGGGTGCTGATCATTGTCCATGATGGATAACAGTTTGTTCAGCGTTCTCCTCTCCACCACGGTCTCAAAAGTCTCCAGCCTGAGACCCAGTACAGAGCCAGCCTTCTTGATGATTTTATCAAGTCTGTTAGTGTCGCTGGCTCTGATGCTGCTGCCCCAACACACGGCAGCAAAGAAAAAGGCGCTGGCAACAACAGACTGGTAGAAGATCTCCAACATCTTGCTGCACACGTTGAAGGATCTCAGCTTCCTCAGGAAAAAGAGTCTGCTCATCCCCTTCTTGTACACAGCCTCGGTATTAGGTTTCCAGTCCAGTCTGTTGTCGATCACCACTCCCAGGTATCTGTAGTCCTCCACCTCCTCCACCGCCTCCCCCCTGATCCGTATTGGCTGTGAAGGCATCTTCTTCCTCCTGAAGTCGATCACCATCTCTCTGGTCTTGTTGACATTCAGCCTCAGGTGATTCTGGTCGGACCACTCTACAAAGTTGTCTACCAGTGTCCTGTACTCACCCTCCTCTCCCTCTCTTATACACCCTACAACAGCTGAGTCATCAGAAAACTTCTGTAGGTGACATGACTCAGAGTTGTACTGAAAGTCAGTGGTGTATAAGGTGAAGAGGAAGGGAGAAAGCACAGTTCCCTGTGGAGCACCTGTATCACTGACCACCACATCAGACAGGACACTGCCCAGACGGACAAACTGTGGCCTGCCTGTCAAGTAGTCAGTAATCCAGGAGATCATTGTGTCGTCAACACCCACCCCCCGCAGCTTCTCACCCAGTAGCAGAGGTTGAATGGTGTTGAAAGCACTGGAGAAATCGAAGAATGTGATCCTCACAGTGCCTCCCCCACCATCCAGATGCATATGGGCTCGTTGCAGCAGGTAGATGACAGCATCATCGACTCCTAAATGGGGCTGATAGGCAAATTGCAGAGGGTCCAGAAACGTCCTCACCTGTGGCCTCAGCTGGGCTAAGACCAGTCTCTCCAGGACCTTCATCACATGAGATGTGAGGGCGACTGGTCTGTAGTCTGCCGGCTCGGATGGCCTCGACTTCTTGGGGACTGGAACCAGGCAGGACGTCTTCCACAGCATCGGGACTTTCTCCTGACTCAGACTCAGGTTGTACAGATGTCCCAGTACAGGAGACAGCTGGCTGGCACAGGTCTTCAGGATCCTGGGTGTGATGCCATCAGGGCCTGCAGCCTTTCGCTGATGTAGTCTTTCCAGCTGTCTCTTTACCTGGCCTGTAGTCACCGTTGGGCGGGGGTTGATGCAGATGTCTTCATTGGAAGAGGAGGAGGAGGTGGGGGGGGGGAAAGAGGTGGGGGGGGGGGGGAGAGGGGGCAGACGGAGAGGTGTTGTACAGGAGAATGCTGGGGGGTGGATCGAGCCATTTGGGACAGTGTGGGTGTGTGGGGGGCTGGGGGGGTCGGAGGGGTGGCAGGAGGTGAGCTAAACCTGTTAAAAAACTGGTTAAACTGGTTTGCTCTATCCAGGCTCCCTGCTGTCTGCCTGTCTTTCCCCTTCATCCCTGTGATGTGCTTCATTCCCGTCCACACATCCCTCACACTGTTCTGCTGGAGTTTGGCCTCCAGCTTCCTCCTGTAGTTGTCCTTGCATGTCCTCAGCATCTCTCTGAGTTCGTGCTGCACTCTCCTCTGTTCCTCTCTGTCTTCAGACCTGAAAGCCATCTTCTTCTTGTTTAGAAGTGCCTTCAGGTCACTGGTAATCCAGGGCTTGTTGTTGGAGAAGCAGTGCACGGTCCGGGCTGGTATGGTGGTGTCCTCACAGAATCTGATGTAATCCGTGATGCAGTCAGTCATCTTATCAATGTCCTCCCCATGTGGCTCACAGAGTACATCCCAGTCTGTCGACTCGAAGCAGTCCTGAAGTGCCTCAGCAGCCTCCTGTGTCCACCTCCTCACCGTCGAGGTGTGCACAGGCTGCCTTCTCACAAGAGGGACATACTTGGGAGTCATCATGACCAAGTTGTGGTCTGACCTGCCGAGGGGGGGAAGGGCTGTGGCGTCATATGCATCCATGGCATTAGCATACAGGAGATCCAACGTTTTATTGTCTCTGGTGGGGCAGTCAACATATTGGTGAAAGTTATTAAAAGTTTTGTCCAGTGAGGCATGATTAAAATCACCTGTAATAACCATGAATGCATCCGGGTATTTTGTCTGTAGTTTAGCAGCGGCAGAGCTGATGACGTCACAGGCCACCGCTGCATCGGCTGACGGGGGGATGTAAACAGCGATAACAATGGTGGACGTGAACTCCCTCGGTAAATAATACGGGCGCATTCCCACAGCCAACAGTTCAATGTCCGGGGTACAGAGACGTTCCGTCACGTTGACATGTCCTGGATTGCACCACCTCTCACTCACATAAAGTGCAAGCCCGCCTCCCTTCTTCTTCCGACTTTTGCAACAGTCTCTGTCTCCGCGTACCAAACCGTAACCAGGCAACTCAACGCTGTTGTCCGGGATGTGCGAGTGCAGCCAAGTTTCACTGAAGCAAAATATGCTACACTCACGATATTCCCTCTGGGTCTTCACCAGCGCTGCAAGTTCGTCCGTCTTATTCCCCAAAGACCTCACGTTTCCCATTATAATCGCCGGGACCGCTGGCTTATGTCTTCTCCTTTTCTCCCTCCGTTTGGCTCCAGACCTGCAACCCCGGTGTCTCCTCCGTAACTCCTGCGGGACCACAGGTCTGTCTCCGGGCAGCAGCACAGGCTCACACAGCGCAATCAGCTGTTCACGCGTGTAAACAACGCCCCCACTACTACCGGCAAAGTTCTCTGTTACAAAGAGTAGAAAAAGTAACAAAAGAACGCGGAGAAGGGTAACAAAACTTAGTCCAGCCATTGTCACAACTTTTATGAACAGGTTGTGATTGATCCGAAAAACAAACAAAAAGAATAATACCACTAAATAAACAAAAGTTAAAAAACACGACGGGAGCTGCGGCTACAGGCTGCCACCTGAAGCGGCGCCACATCATTAACAGGTTACTAGTTACTAGTTACTAGGTTACTAGTTCAGTCCTCGACACCTCCATGTCTTGTTTTGAATGTTAGAACTGAAATATCTCAGCTTCAAAGTGACTCCAGAAGGAGACAGTGTTGTAGATCCTCCGTTAAAACGTGTTCAACTTCAAATAGTTTCAAGTTAACTTTTGAATTTGACACTTTTACGGTTCATGTTTGTAGTGTAGTGTGTCTGTGATGGTGAAACAGACGCAGGCTTCGATGATCGGGGAGAAAAATTGCTTTCCAAATGGATATTTGCCCTTTGTGAACAAATGGGAGGCGATGATAGCGGGAGAGTTTTCTCTCTCGACAATAACTGGAACTGAAGAACGAGAGCAGATAAAAGAAAAACTATTTACTGTACATAAAATATAATATCTCTCAGCTTTCAACAGGGAATGACTCAGAGAGTGAGAGAGAGAGAGAGAGAGAGCGGGATAGAGAAGAGCGAGAGAGCGAGAGAGAGAGAGAGCGGGATAGAGAAAGAGAGAGAGAGCGAGAGAGAGAGAGCGGGATAGAAAAAGAGCGAGAGAGAGAGAGAGAGTGTCTACTAGGTTCATCAGCATCCTGACTGAATGCAGATTGTTCTGGCATCAGTAATAATCACGTCTCCTGTGTTCCTGTCCTCGTTGAGCCGTGGCATCGGCACGGCAACACAAAACACCCGGAGCGGCTTCCTCCCGCCGAGCGGCGCCGGTCTGCGGTTCTATACACCGACAGCTAAAACATAAAGCGCTTTTACAAAACCCAATTACCCGTGAGCCGTCTGGGATAATGGCCGTCAACAAGCACTTAAGCCGGGCGCGGCGCTATACCGTCGCAGAGGCCCATAATGCTTTGCGCTTCGGTGCTTTTCGGACCGCGGCGGGCCGACCCGCCGTCGCATCTCCCCTGACCGGAATGATCCGAGTTACGAGACCGATGTGTTTTACTGACAGAACAGACAGGAAGTGCTGAGATGTAGCTGCTAAAAGAAGATACCTTGAACGCCTCACAGCTTAATGAAGCTCAGGGTCACAGGGTCAATTTAACAACATGCCTGATGGGAAAAAGGTTGAAGGTGAATTCAGTTTGACGCAACGTTTAATTTAATCTTCTTCTTGTAAATCATGTTACACAGTACAGAGGTCAAAGGTCACACAGACCATAGAAGAAACCCGTGAAGGATAACTGCAGGAAACCGGTAATAAAGGAGCTAAAGGAGAAAGGTTGAGGGTTTATTTGTCTG
The DNA here is from genome assembly GCA_034670385.1 of Hoplostethus mediterraneus. NCBI lineage: Eukaryota > Metazoa > Chordata > Actinopteri > Trachichthyiformes > Trachichthyidae > Hoplostethus > Hoplostethus mediterraneus. The sequence goes on from JAXDDW010000183.1 coordinate 663,462, forward strand.
TTGAGTTCATGCCAGGCGTGTCGAGGCGACTGCACCGCTTCCGTCAGTCAGAGAAAAGGTTTCGTTCGAAGCAGGAACAGGAAATGATTCAAAGGTCGCGTTGTTAAAAAGGCGCCGGCGTGAACTCAACCAGAGGAGGAAACGTTGAGCTTATTGAGTCTTATGTGGTCCAGTATTGCTCAGCGCTGCCGGGGGTCAGGGTTCAACTCTCCACCGGGGAACCCCTAAAGACGGTTGCACTCACGAACCTGCAAGGTGTTCTGGGTAAAACCAACCGCCAAATGGTAAAGCGTTAAATGTCAATTCAACATGGAGGCTCTGGTGAAGGAAGACCAGCCGCCGGCCGGGCTCACTTCTACTGGTTTCTATCATTATCACTGGGTCAGACCGGAACTGGTTCAGACCGGAACTGGTTCAGACCGGAACTGGGTCTCAGACAAGCTCATAGAGTTGAGATATTTCAACTCCAAAATTCAAAACAACTGACAACCAATCACAGCTCGGCCTCTGTGGCGTGAAGAGGAGGAGTCCCGCCCCCGGGTCAGTGCCTTGCTCAAGGGATTTTGCCCGGTGAGCCTCCGGACCGGGAACCAGGGTTTTCATCTCCACTGTTTCTCTTGCGCTCGGGTGCTTTCATTACGCTTCATCTCTCATATGCACAATCTGTATTTGGCGTCGTAAAAACAAGTGTGTGTGTGTGTGTGTGTGTGTGTGTGTGTATGTGTGTGTGTGTGTGTGTATGTGTGTGTGTGTGTGTGTATGTGTGTGTGTGTGTGTGTGTGTGTGTGTATGTGTGTGTGTGTGTGTGTGTGTGTGTGTGTGCTGCTCTGTTCTCTACATAACACTAAATAAATCACACGTTCCTGACAGACGGCCAGACATCACCCGGCTTACAACATGTCTTCTGACATATGGTCAATGTACGCATGTAAGTGTGATGTGTGTGTGTGTGTGTGTGTGTGTGTGTGTGTGTGTGGGCCAGTACACGTCTCAGGGTTCTACATAATGGATGAAGCGTCTCAGCGAGCAGAGCACGCCAATGCTGGAGTCTAACGCTGCTGTTTATACAGCGAGCTGGAAGGACCCTGGGGGGCGGGGCTGCAGGGGGCGGGGCTGCAGGGGGCGGGGCTACAGGGGGCGGGGCTACAGGCGGCTCCGGTGATGCAGCAGCACCTTTGCCTGTTTCCCAAACCAAGGACCACAGCAGGAATATGAATCTGACTCTCTGCTATTGATCGGAGTGATCGGAGATTTGGCACCACGACTCGTTCGTTTAGGACTTATCGACTTATTGATCGGCGGGCCCCTGAAACTGAACGATCAATAACAGAGAGGAGGAAGCTGGCTAACTAGAGCTAACCTATCAGACAGTAGAAATGTTACTCATTGCCCCTTTAAGACCAGGTCAGCTAGTTTCTGATGTGGGGGTCCAGGACCGCCTAAAGTCAGCAGCAGCTTCTTCGACCTCCATGTTTGTTTTTTGTCAGCGTGGCGTTGGCGCTGCGGTAGCGCGTTTTCCTGTGTGTTCCCTGAATGTGTCATCCTGTCAGTGAACACAAGCTGATCAATATCTTTCCCCAACTTATTAAATCAGAGAGAGGAACAGAAACCAGAAATGTCACAGAAATAATAAAGTGAGAGTGACGCGTGTCAGGTTCAGGGACCGCCTGCTGATTTTAACCACGTATTAAGGCACGGCGTCCCGACGGCACATTGCCCATGGCAACCGGCCAAGCCGACGTCAAATCTCCACATCTCCTAATTTGACATCGGAGTGTCGAGTCACAAAGTGTTCAGGTTTGTGATCGGCTGATTAGAGGAAGGACGAAGGTGAAGACGCAGAAAGAGGAAGTAGCAACAGCGGCACAGTGTGAAATGAAATGATGTTCTTCCTCCTCCGCCGCCGTCGCCCCCTGACGACCAGAGGGGCCAGAAACCCTGTGTGTGTGTGTGTGTACATATTCATGCAAGGAAACATATGTAATGTATGTTTTCACACCACGTGTGTGTGTGTGTGTGTGTGTGTGCATGTGTGTGTGTGTGTTGCCGTTAGGTGTTGTGGTACCACAGACACATCTAAGGATTGTCTGTCCCTTCCAGTGACGTACACGCACGCACGCACGCACGCACACACGCACACACACACACACACACACACACACACACACACACACACACACACACACAGTGCTGGTGAAAACACACACACAGACACTCATTATGTGGCTGTCTGACACTTCCAGACATATTGTCTAAGTACACACAGACGAAATACACACGTGCACATTATGTGGTTTTCTTACACATTCAAGCACAACACACACACACACACACACACACAAAGGGCTCGAGTGTCCACGAACCTCATGGGGACTGTGTGATCTGATACACATCAAAGAGAATATGTTTTACTGGTGGCACCAAGCCCAGAGAGAGAGAGAGAGAGAGAGAGAGAGAGAGAGATCAGTATCGGCCTTCAGAAACCGATATCTTGAACCTGAGCTGACACACACACACACATACACACACTTTCCCTTCCTCTTCACCTTCTCTCTCCTTCATCCTCTTCCTCTGTCTCTCATTCGTCTCATTCTTCTGTCTGAATAACCAGGACAGTAAACTGGCAGTAAATTCCTCCAATCACCAACCAAACGCCAACGTCCTCCCAGACTCCGCCCCCCTGTAAACCCTCAGCTCGTCTAGTGAGGTCGCCCTCAGAGGACGTCCACATCTTCAGAGCACAGAGCACATCCAGACAGCTAACAAGTTAAAGAGAAGAAACATATGGAAAGACAACGAACTGCAACAAGCTGCCGATTTACAGGATAACATGAAGCAGACTAAACACTGCTGCATGCTAACAAGCAGACTAAACACTACAGCATGCTAACAAGCAGACTAAACACTACAGCATGCTAACAAGCAGACTAAACACTGCTGCATGCTAACAAGCAGACTAAACACTGCTGCATGCTAACAAGCAGACTAAACACTGCTGCATGCTAACAAGCAGACTAAACACTACAGCATGCTAACAAGCAGACTAAACACTGCTGCATGCTAACAAGCAGACTAAACACTGCTGCATGCTACCAAGCAGACTAAACACTACAGCATGCTACCAAGCAGACTAAACACTGTAAAAAGTACCACTGTTGTGGTACTTTTTAAAAGACGGTAAATAAAGATGAAGAAATAAATGAGGTAAAAAATAAAGTCAATAAAGTCCTCGGCTGACCAAACTGAGTCCTTTGTGTTTTTGCAGCCTTGCCTCCAAACGGCAGTGAGAGGCAGTGAACTGCACACAGCTCGCTCAGGTTTACCGACCCGGCTGGTCTGTGATCAGGCCAAATCAAGCACGATCACGTAGCGGGAAAAACATGATATGTGGGTATCCGTTAAATATTAATACTCCAATATTATTTGTAGGTAGACTTAGAATAAAAGAGGAATCACCACCAGAAACAGCTGCTGATGTTTGGTTTGGCAGAAACGAGTTGAACTGTTTTTCTCTTTCCTTCTTTTGGATGATGAACTTCAACCCCACTCTCAACTTAAATGTGTGTGAATGCGAGTGGGCGGCTGCACGCCTGCCATCCCACAAGAAAAGGCAACCGCTGATGATCGGTGGCACAGAAACTCATTTAAAACAAACTTCCCACTTGCAAAAACGTAATAAAGTCTAGCAAAATAGTCCTGTGTGAATGTTGTATATATGGTGTGGAAAAGGGTAAAGTACAGGGAGGCGTTCATTATCACAAAATAAACCACGGCTGGGTGAATTACAAGACAACATTTGTTTTGTCACCACTCTTTTTGCTGCACATTATCCTGCTTATAACCAGTTACTTCCCAAAGACATCAATCATTTGGCATGAAGTATTGATTTAAAAATAGCAAAATAGTCCTGTGTGAATGTTGTATATATGGTGTGGAAAAGGGTAAAGTACAGGGAGGCGTTCATTATCACAAAATAAACCACGGCTGAGTGAATTACAAGACAGCGTTTCTTTTTGTCGTTTCTCTTTTTGCTGCACATTATCCCGCTTATTACCCGGTTACTTCCCAAGGACATCAATCATTTGGCATGAAGTATTGATTTAAAATTATTTTGTTAGACGCTCCCGTGACTGTCTGCGGTAACTAAGGAACAACGTGGCACCAGGTAATTTGAGTAGAAATCAACCAAATGGACCGGACTTCCTGACTGGGGAGTGATTAGATGGGAACCAGGAATAGCAAACCGCAGAATGCAATCACTGGCAGCTAATAACTATGCACACTATGCACCCTCAAGCCAAGTGCATTTCTCCAAGGATCCACAATCAGCCCTGCAGTGTCATTTGGTTCAAACTAGATTGTCAGTTAAATGTTTAAATCTAATTTCCTGCCGGTCCATTCTGCGCCGTGACGCCACCCATGATGCATCCTGCAGGTTAGAGTCTGTGGACTACAGTTCACCACCCCCCACCCCCCCAAGCCAATCTCATGTTCAGCTACAGTGCTCCCCTGATTTACTTTACCCTAATAAGCTAGCTGATTAGCACAACACATGCCAAACAAAAGCTGAAAGAGGGAGAGCGATAAGGAGGGAGGGGAGGAGATAGAGAGGGATTGGTGGATAAAATGAGACGTGGGGAGGAAGGAGGACAGGAAACGATAGATGAGGGGGATGAAGAAACAGAAAACGAGAAACAGTGAACAGTGGAGTTCTGAGTTTGAGAGATGGTGGGATGGCGTTAGGACGGGGAGGCTGCCGTTTATTTTTCTCCTCCATTTTTTCTCCCTTTATTCTAGGAAAACAAGCTCCAACAAGGAGCCCATTACAGTTTCATTCCCCTGCAACTCCTCTGAACTGTGAAATCCATAAGCCAAGAGTTCAGAGCAGAGGAGTAAGGGGGGGAGGCCAGGAGGGGAAGAGGGATGGAGGGAGAAGGGGATGAGAAATTAATTATTTGGCAGAGGAGTCACGGTTCATTTGGCCCAGAAAAGGGTGTACAGGGAGCCGCCGGTGTGCCGGCATTCATCACAAAGCAACGGTTGGCTGAGGAGGGGAAGAGAAAGCGTCCGGAGGTGAGGGAGGAAGACACAGAGGAATCATTTTCACAACCACCTGCGCTGCCATGTTTGACTAATGCCGCTTAGACCGCTGAAGTTTTCATTTCATTCAAAAGTCTGAATTAGAAGTCCCAGGGAAACGGGGGAGGGGCGAGGGGGGCGGGGGGGGGGCTAGGAGACTAGGAGGTGAGAGAGGAGAGGAATTAATCAAATCCACTGGGGTTTTCAGTCTTCAGGTGCCGACGCCAACTGCCTGTCATCCAGGGCTTAAAAAACCCGCCGTCCTTCACAGCGATATACCCGAAACAATCAGGAGTGTTTTCACAGCCGGAGGTGAGCGGAGAGGGAAAGGGAAAGGGTAACTACAAATGACAACCGCTATGTGAGAGTCCACGGCGCTGTTGAAACAAATCACACCGGACGAGCGGCGAAGTTATAGACCCCTCAGTAGATTCTAATTAACGCTCGCTGGCTACCGGAGGCGCTCATCCACATTAAGCGCCGCCGCCTTCAGACAGAGGATTGTTTGAGGCGAGGGCAGGAGTGATACGTGAGCCGGCATGCAAACGGACCCATTACACCCCCCCGGCTACGAGCCTCAGATGGCATTTGCATGCAGATGGAATTGAACGGCCGGCCCTGCAGGTAAGTCAACAGATACTCAATAACACAATCAGGCTGCTCAAGTGGCATTTGAAGTTTAGCCAAGAGGCAACACAGCAGCAATAATGGTCGGACACTTCCTGTTTATTGTATTAGAGGCACACAGGGCAGCGTTTCTAAAAGCCAGGGCTGAGGACCGATGCTGGTCCTTGAGGCAGGAAGTGTCATGTCAGTCCCACCCTCCTCCCCCTCAGATAGTTCACACCCCAACACTTGCGTACCTACCAGAATGTCACATTATCCATTGACGTCCATGAACTCTTCAGAAGTTACAACATATTATCTGATGGCTTGGTTTGGTGTAGGAGAGGATCTCAGCCAGGATGGACATAAGCACCAACCTCCAGCCAAATGAGGGTCAATTTAGGTAACTGTCGATGATGGAGGACCTGTCCTAAACATCTAGCTGTTTGGTAGAAACTGGATAAACCAGCTGCTGGGAACTGTGGACAATTAACTTGTTTTCCTGCCCCGACCTCAGCTGTCGATTATCATTTACAGAAAAATGAAGTGTTCCACCAGAGCACTGATAATGTGCATCAATGTCCTCTGGAGTATTTTCCCCTGTGAGCGGCCAGCAGACGGGTCAGGTGATCAGTAATGGTATCCCGGATAAAAACCTACCATGCTCTCGAGCCTGATTGCCCCCTATTGATTTGTGTTGGAGGGCTTTAAATGAAATGCCACTAGAGCTAAACCCTCGCTCTCCTGAATAGCAGGAGACCGCCCCTGCTGTCAGTCAGGTCCATCCAGTAAATGGAAATGAATGAACTGGGAGCACAAAAACACTGCTGAGCACAATTACAGGAGGTTGATACACCGAAGCTCCAGACACCAACGTCCACCCTCCTGTCCTTCCTAGTTTCTCCTTTAATCCTTCCCTCTGTCACCTCCCTTCTCCCACTTATCCTGACCACTTCCTTCCCTCCTCTCCTCACATCCTGCTTCCTCTGCTGGACTTCAGCTTGGCTTTGGAATGAAGGTTACCAAAAGTCCTCTCTGGACATCATTAGTTTTACTGAGGGAGGTGTCAGTGAATTTCTGAATTTTGGGTAATTTCTATCCCGTCCAGATCTACGCCCAGAACACAATCTACTGACTTATAAGTGTCGTATAACCAACGACGGAGAGTTTTCTGTACTGCAGATGACGTTTGGCGGCGGTTCCCCTAGTAACTCATTTTACCGTCTGGCTGTAATTACCGTGCATATGTGAAATCAAATTAGCAACCTCCCCTGGCGATGCTAACGCCACCCAGACAGGGAGAAAGACTCCGCCGAGACTGATTAAGAGGAAGCACATCACCCAGACTTCCCCTTTTTCTGCAGTATTTCTTCCTTCTATCCGGCCTTCTCCCACTTTTTCATTCTCTCCACTGTAGAACTGTTGAAATCAATTAGGGATTAAATGAGGCCAGTGGCGAAATTGACCATCGAGGGGCCAGTGAGTTCACTCCTGTTGCAGTGCCGTCGCTGGACTGCTGCCAGAGCATCGCTTTCTGTCAGCTGCTAAAGCCAGAACCTGATTCATATCTTTACGATGGGCCGGTACCAGGCCTGTACTGTCCTGTCCCGACGGTAGGCCCGGTCCTGTAGCAGCAGCCTTCAGCTTTCCACTGGAAACTGAGTTGGCGTGTTGTTGATGCGCAGGAGAGGAAGTTGAACCCTGCCAGCATCCTTTGAACACCGCTAGCATCTAGCATAACTGTCACCAAATACAGTGGAGAAACAGCATGCTGTGCCACGATGGGTATGGCATGGTTTGCTTATCGAATCCAACTGCAATCGGCTAACCTTATGTTAACCTTGTGTTTCATGATGCTACCATCCCCCCCTCGTTGCTTGTTTCTGTCTATTGTCCTCTACTGTAAAGTGTGCCGTAGTATTCTTGGGTAAAATAACCTTTAAATGACTTAAACCCTTCTGGTTTTACGAATGTCTTTTGGCCTGCCTCCTTTGTTTTATCCCCTCTTTAACTCTCTAATATACTCCAGACGATGACAGTGCTGTTGAAGTCGATAGGGATTAGAATTAGGGGCTAAATTGAGCGTCCAGAGTCCAGCGACTTCACTAAAGGGCCGGCAGTGCCACTCCACAGCCGGTGCCAGACCAATTACAGCCAAAGAGGGGAGTCTTTGCCGGGGGTGGGGGGCAGCTTTGGCTTTAATTACACAGTAAAATGAGCCTGAACCTCCCTAAAGAGAGGCACTGTGGCGTTGGAGCTCCACTGGCCTGGGAGCAGCACTTTACCGGTAACAAGGGGAGGACGGCGGGAGCTGGGGAGTCTCTGGCCCTCGATGTTGCCTTAATGGGTGTAGATGTCACACAAGATGCATTAGAGCTTGGTTTTATCTACTTAGCCTCTTAACTAGGTCTTCCTACGAGATTAATCTCTTCCAGAGGAGGCCAAACCAACACAAGCATACAGGTTGATGAAACAATAGAGACGTACAACTGGACATAAGCAAAAATATAGACTCTGTCACTCAAACGAGATCCAAAAGCACTACGATATAGTCTTCAAGAGTTACTGAAATAACCATGAACCACTACCAGCCACTGTGGTAGATAACCAACGAACTAACCAACTAACATTAGGAGTCTTTACCTGCTGGATTTCAGACTGACTACTTTGTTTCCTGCTGTAGACACAAGTCATGAACAGAGGAAGCCAGAAATCTCAGCAGCTCAGAAGTAATCATTGAGTGCTTGGTATCGATCAACAACCCGATCAACCCCTGCAGATATATCATGGTCTGTTGGTGCTACGGAGCAGGAAGAACCTTTAAGGTGAGTATAGCATTTCATCAGTGTTGAGGAAGGGTGTGGAGGGGGCGGAGTCAGAGGTGGGGTGTTGGGAATTCATGGTAAAGCCTTGTGGAGGTGTTGTGGGTCTAATTCAGCCAAACATCTGAGATGGCTTGAACCCCATGACGTACGTACTCCCACCCAACCACCACGTTTCTGCTTAGGATTCGTTACATCACATCCTGTAGTAAATCAGTTTGGCTTCCACCAAAATCTGCATTTGTCAAAAATGGCTTATACTACGTCTTGTGATAGCAAAAGGAGTGCCAACTTCCCTTTTCCATCTTGAAATCACCTTCTGTCTCCAGCCAACTCATTTTTGGATGCTGTTTCCATAGTGACCATCCTCTGACCATTTATCTTCTGAATGGTTTCTAGCAGCCTAGCGCTAAGGTTTTCCTGGGCCTTTCAGCCCCGGTCTCAAGCCAATTCCATCACTCTGGTGACATTAGCGCTAAGCCTCTCTCTAAATGCCTGAAAGACACTTGAATCAAAGGTACAGCAGCCGTCGAGGAGACCCGGTGACCTCCAAACCCAGCTCTGATGTAAGCGGTTATATGAAGGGCTGCAGGGGGAAGAAATACAAGGCTTTCACTTGACTGGATGAGAAAACTCCAGAACAATAAATCACCCCGTTCACATCTGTGATACATCCAAAAATGGACAATATCGCATTTGTGTTTTTCTTCACACTGCGCTGAAAACGTCAGCATCCCCGCCATCACCACCACCACCTCTCGGCTCCCGCTAACTTTGGTGAATGGATTGATTTCATTGACGAAAACATTCACAGAGCAATAACCCAAAGTGATTAGTCACCTAAAAATCTGCCTCTTAGACGCCGGCAGCCTTGAAAAGACCAACAACATGAAACGTTACAAGAGTCACAACAAATGTCGGGCCTCACTCCTCGAAGCTATTGTGCAATATAATGGGTAACTCAAAGTGCTCCTATTCATGTTTAACTAGGCTTTGTTGGAGTCAGTCTTCCCGCCGAGGTAATTCAGGCAACCTTTGTTCAGCCAGATGGCTCCAGTAAATTGCTGCTGACAGTTTGGTTACTGGGATTTTTACATTTTTCAAGCATGCTCACAAAAATGACTAATAGCACACACAATTAAAATGTTTTCTTTAAGACAGAAAAAAGTTTTCATTTAGGACTCTTCTCTCTCTAGATTTTGGAAATGTTTTGTTGTTGTCAAGCCGTGAACCGCTGAGTCATGTTGACTCATCTCTATATTCTGGCTTTGAACAACAACTCTAAATAACTGGAAGCATACGCGCCGATCATGTGGGTGCTCTGGTGCTCGAGCACCCACCGAAAAGGTTGAGCACCCATGGGGAAGGCCGATTAAAAAATAAATTAATAAATAAATGTATTAAAAAACTGCATCTTTAAAAAAAACAAAGACGCATCTATTTATTCTATTATTACTTATTATTATCGGTGAACGTTTGAACTACAAATCACATTATCCAATTAAACTTGTTCCACCTCAGTGTGTGTGTAGGCTACGTTAAGGGGCGTGGCCACGCAGCCAACTGCCAATGTAACGTTAGAGTTGGTGATGTGTGTCTACGTTGACAGATGACAGTATCCTGCACCACGGTAATTACTAAAGCAAGCGCAATAAAAGTGATTTCGTGAATCTTCACCTTGGTGGTATTCACTTCATTTGAGCTCCCACTGGCAAAAACATAAATCGGCGCCGATGACTGGAAGTAAACCCATATATGTTATCCATCCCCACCTACACACCTTCCCCACCTACACAGTACAACTGCTCAGATTCTATTTTTGTTGCTTTTATTGTTTAGTATTTGTGCTTATATCCTATTCCTCTTTGTCCCTGTTATATCCTATTACTTTTCCTGCTGCATCCACCCAATTTCCCCACAGGGATCGATAGTTTAATCAAGGTGGACCGCAGAGGCTCAGCGGACCGGACCCTAAGGTATGCATAAGAGGAGGGCGGCCAAAACCTCCAGAGGATGAAGGGTAGCGATCCGTGGACTTTACGTCTGCTGGGAAATAAGCTCTACTTCCATTTACAAACTCTGCATGACGTGAACAGGGCTAAAACACAACCAGTAAATGGGATAAAAGTGCCCAACATAATATTACAATATTCCAGGTATGTTATCCAGGTTTCATCCAGTTCAGACGATCGCGTTCTGCAGCTATGAATCCAAATCAGATGCAGCAGTTTGAATTGTAGAATTGGACACAGGGGTTTTGAAAGATGAGACCTGAATCAGGATATGGACCGATAGGAGCGAGGAGAAGCAGGAGGATCTATAAACCGACCAGCTTCACGTCTCTGAACTGTAAACCAAGTGGACAGATAATACAGCAGAGTTAGCTGACACAAGCACACACACATCCAACAGATCCACTTCAGGATTACCAGACCGTCTGGGCCAAGTCTCACGCCGCCGGTTAGAAATAACCGCGACAGGTTCTCCATCACATCCATTGACCACGGAATAAATCAAAAGCTAATCAATCACACAATGCCCTTACAAAGAAATGAGTTGTGCAAAAATCAATATTGATGTGCTTTGATTTCTATACCGACACTCCGAGTGAAATATCCATTGTGGTGCCCATATCATAGCGATCAATAAGCACTTCACCACGAGTGGAAATCGCTCGCTGGGTTTTTCCTCCAATTCCCATCAATCCTTCTCTGACGTCGAAACAGAAACAAGAGCAACAAATAGAAATGTCTTCAAGCGAGGAAACTCGGTGGCATTTCCTTTAAATTGTGATTATGTGGCCGCAAAAAAAATGTCCAACCAGCTGACCTACTCCGACTCTGAAAATCAATGTTGCTCTGTAAAACACATTTCTAAGGAAAGCTTGTTAGCGAGTCCAGATCTGGAGGGAAATCTGCTGGATTGCTTTACGGCACCAAACAGGAAGAGGGCGCTGTTCTTCCAGCGCTAACGGAGATAAAGATAAAGAGTTTCTGGAGGCGGCAGATGGAGGAAGGAGAGAAAGGAAGATGGAGAAATCACTTCAACATGTTGATCCTCTTCAGGAAAGACAAAGATACCATGGAGGGGAAACAACGGGGCTGATGGGAAATGTAGTCTTAATGTGGATAAAACACTAGCAACTATACCACCAGGCTACCAGTCGTCTCCACCATGGTCTCATTGGTTAAGGTAACTATACCAAGGTAGAACTAGACAGATATAGTGATGGTTGAAAATGCTACACACCTTTAATCAATAATACTCTCTGTACTATACGCTCTGGACAACAACGTGACCATCCTACCATCTCCAGAGTAGGAAAGAAAGGATGAAAGATGAGGGAAGGGTGGAGGAGTGAGAGATTAATGGAGACAGGACACTGATGCACCGATGTACCAATAAAAAACATGAAGTTGATTTTATCTGAGACAGGATTAAAAATAATAAAATAAAAGTGTTTGACTGTCATTGGATCCAAGTCACCAGAAAACACATGGTTCCATTATTTCAGTTTGATGGACATGAATCATTTAGGTGCTGATGAAATACGTTGAAATGAAGAGATTCAATTTGTTTTAGTTCGACTTGAGTCTGTTTCATAAGTGACAAGACTTCAATTCAGTTGGAATGACTTCATCACATCTGATGGGAAGTTGTCATGCAAGTGAAACGTGTAAATCTTTCAAAATAGACATTTTTTAAGTGTAGGTAAAAAAATAAAAAATAAAGAGAGACAACAGGCGAGGGAGAGAGGGAGAAAGAAAGATGAGAGCAGAAAGAGAAAGTGATGGAGGGAGAAAACTAAAGGGAATCACCGGGAAGAGACGTGGAGGGATTGAGGGATGAGCAGAGAGGAAAAAGAGGAGAAACGACGATGAGAACAAGGTGAGACGTCGCCGGCAGGACCAGAATATCTTCCTGATATCAGAACAGATCCCAGAGCTGTTTTCTTATGCATTCATATACTAGTATGAAATATTGGAGCTCATATGTGTTGGTGTTGAACATCCTCCTGTCAGTCAAACGCTCGCTGGAGGAGAACGAAGGGAGGAGGTGGAATGATGGAGAGGTGGACAGACGACGAGGAAGGGAAGATGAGAAGGAAAGGAGAGAGTAAAAAACAAGCAGCTTTGACTTTGGGACAGAAAATAAAAGAGAGGATAAAAGGAGAGGAGGTGGAAGTAAGGGAGGAAGTAGAGGAGGAAGGGTGGAGGAAAGGTGGCGGGGGAGGAGAGAGAGAAGAATGAAAGAAGTGAGGCAGAGGGAAGTGATGGAGAGAGGGAGAGGGAGGGAGAGAACCGATATCGGGGTTCGGAGGGAGAGAGAAATAAAAGCATGGAAATATAAAAAAACAGAGGAGCGATGGATACGAGGAGAGAGAGAGAAGAATGAATGCAAGCATCATTTTCATCAAGGGCTCGCGGTGGGGGATTTCCATTAGAGCTGCCGGAGCGCCGCCGCCATCAAGTCATCAATCTCTCTCTCTCTCTCTCTCTCTCTCTTCCCACCTCTCTGTCATCTGCCTCTCCATGCTATGATCTCTTTCTCTCTCTCTCTCTCCCCCTTTTCTTTTTCTTTCTCCCCTCGCTCGCCCTGAGAGCCTCTCTCTCTCTCTCTCTCGACCCCGCATGCCTATAAAAAACCCTCAGTCTGATGAAGGCTTGTGATTGATTTTCAGATGGGGCGAGTTAATTTTAGATTGTCCCGATGTCCCGAGAGAGTGAGACAGACAGAGAGAGAGACAGGGAGAGAGAGAGAGAGAGAGGGAGAGAGAGAGACAGACAGACAGGGAGAGAGTGACAGAGAGAGAGAGAGTTTTCAGTATGAGCAGGATGGGGAAGGATTGGCATGTACTGTAAGTAGGGAGGTGGGGGGGGGACTAATAATTCCTGATGGCTCCCATGGTGCAGTTCACCTCCCAGGATGCAGCAGGATAAATGTGATTTGTTCCTTGGTGACAATTCTGTGGCAGCACTGAAACACAATAACGCCGTAGGTGAATCTGCATGCTGGAGCTGGTTGGGGGAGGGGGTGGGGGGGGGGGGGGGGTGAGGAGGTGGTAACAGCTCTGTTCTGTAATTAGCCGGTAAAGAAAGGAAAGCTCATCCAGCTAGCAGCAGGCCTGGTGTTCACCTCACACCGGAGACTGAGTTATCTAAACCAGCAGCTGGGAGACTGAGTTATCTAAACCAGCAGCCACTCTGGCAGGTCACCAAACATCATTTGGAGTCCCAGAGATTTAATTGGCTGGTGAAATTGTAAAAGTTGTTGACAAATGTGTCTGGTCTTTAATCAACCATCATTTGGAGTCCCAGTACTCAGGTAAAACAGTGATCAGTGAAGAGTGAAGAGAAAGTTCCCAAGAAGGCAAAGTCCTTCACCGTGAGGAGACGGGAACTAGTCCAGCCGGCCTGGAGGTCCTGAAAAAGTCCTCAAACATCTTCAACTAGATCATCTGAACTCAACGTCTTAAATGCTTTTGGATACAGTTAAATAAAACATTAGCTGTTGTTCTGTTGAGACCAGTCCAGCCATCAGACCATGTCCTGATAGAAGACCTGATTGTTTTCATGTTCTTCAAATGTGATCTTGGTCTTAATTCAGTCTAACTGGTGTTAAAAAGTCTTCAAAAGTCTTAGATGATTTATTTTCTCTACTTTGGAGAAAACATTTTAGACACGGTTGGTAAAAAAACGTGATAGTATAAAATCTAGAACAATGAAAGTAAGACCTTTACTGTGATTACGGGTCTGTTTGCACTTCATAATCCATATTGCTTCATAATCACAGTAAAGAACGGTATTATGTTGTGGACCTCAGTGCTCCTCCTCCATGTTTTGTCTCTAGTGTTAAATACAATGACTGGCGTTCCAATCGGTATTCCTGCCCATGGACCCTGGCAACAGTCATCTTTTGGTTTGCACCGTCGGATTTTGACATTCCCAACATTAGGGTTTGGTAAAGGTTCCCTCCGCAACATGAGTCGAAGCCCCTGACAGCACCAGTAGGAATACATTCACCACAGTAGGAATCAAACCCCTAACCTGGACAATGTTGGTGCCTTGCTCGACCCATTGAGCCACAGAGGGAATTGAACTTCTAACCCTGGACAATGTTGGTGCCTTGCTCGACCCATTGAGCCACATAGGACTTTCACTAATCCAGTAGTCGTGTTGAAAATACCAATGAAATTTGTAGCATCCTGGGTGCAAAACGAACCGAGTAGCTGAGTAGTTTCCTTTTCCAGTGAAGAAGAACAGAGCGAATGGTGGCGCCAACTCGGCGCCGCTTTGTGACTACGGATTGGGCCTTTAAGAGTCTTACTGGCACCAAGCTTATCTCCAACCTAATCCAATTACAATAACCAACAGCCCAGTCATAAGGCTGTCAAGACTGTAAGCCTATTACAATAGATCCTGTTCAGTCAGATTGGTGGGGTAGACTAGGGAGAGAGGGATTGAGAGAGAGAGAGGGATAGAGAGTAATTGACTTTGGGTGAGAGAGAGAGAAGAGAAGAGGTTGGTATGAATGTGACTGCATCAGAGTGATATCGTGTGAAAGACGAGAACAGAGAGAGACATACAAAAAGACGGAGTATGAAAATGTGTGAGGTTGGAAACAGGTTTCGTGTGATCCAGGGTGATTGTTATGTATGTCATGTATTGTGCACTGCTACGACCATATTGGACATTTTGACAGTCTCATAAAGTCTCATGCCAACACAGCATCTTTCAAATGAATTTCTGAGTTTGTGAATGAGACCAGGGCCCCGTCAGTCCTCGTTCTCCTTAACGTAAGTACAGCTTTCAATATCGTTGGTCATGGTGTCCTTCTGGACCATTTATAAAATATTGTTGGCATCAGCAATACTGCCCCTTACATGGTTTTGTTAATACCTGACAAAGACCTCTGAATTTGTAATACTAGGTATGTCTGCCTGTTCTTCAGTCTATTTTTGGCGTCCCCCAGGGATCCATTCTAGGTCCTTTCTTAATCCCACTCCGGATGGCATGAGTATTACCACAGAAGGTAATTTTAATTTAATTTTGCTCTTCAATAAATTATTGGGTGACCAGGAACACGCCCCTGCAAATAACAACGTCACTTCTATGGCCTTGTAATGATGTCAGGTGCACTAGTCAGTAACTGAAGAACCAGATGTTGATCCGGATGGGAATTAACGGGAAATAAAATGATGGGAATTAACGGGAATTACACTCTAGGACATCAGCATTAATTCAAAACACAACAGGTAATTTCAGCAGGAATTTTTACGAGTAGCCGGAGAAAATCACTGACATGTTTGTTCCTGATGGGATAAAATGTGATCCTCAGGTGATCAATATTCACCAATATTCAGTAATACAAATGCCATCCGGAGAGGGCTTTATGAACACTTCTTGTTGGTAATATCCATAATACAAGCGTTCTCTTCCACTCTTATACAGATGCTACACAACTTCACATAGCAATAAAACTTGGCGGTACAACACAGCTGGATATGAATTTTAATGCTGTAGTTTAGAAATCGAAAAATCAAGGAGAATTTTCTTTGGCTCAATGCAGATAAAACTGGAAATGCTCACTTTGCTCATTCCTAACCTACAAAGAACTCATTTATCAAACCTCTGTCTTAATTTTCAATCGCTGTACAGTTACTCTGTTGGACTCTGTTGAAGAACTTATCTTTGACTCAGACCTTTCATTTGGCAATCACATTAAGGCAATACCCAAAACAGCATATTTTCTTCAGGGTTGGCTGCTTCCTTTCCTTTACCGACCTTGAAAAAAACAATCCATGCTTTGCTGCCTCCCGAATTGAATCCCGTAACGTGTTACTCTCCAGCTGCCCCAATTCCAAACCTAGAAATATCCAGCTTATTCAAACCTCAGCAGCTCCTGTACTTGAGCGACCCAGAAAGCACAATAAATATTACTGCAGACTCCCAGTAACTGCAGGTATTGATTAGAAAGACCTACAAGGTATTACATGGCCTTGCTCCTCGATATATCACTGATGTACTTACTCCCTATAAGCCCAGCGATAGTCTCAAGGACTCCTTCCCATTCCACCTATTTGAAAGGAAATCCCCGGGGGCTGAGTCTTCTCCTAGAGCGCCCCCTCCCTCTTCAATCTTGTCAGGAAATCGACACTATCACAGTATTTAAATCCAGATCAAGACCCATTTGTCCAGCGCTGCTTTTAGCCGGTTTCACTTGCACCTAACCAACAGATCTCAGTTTGCTATGCTAGATGGTAACATGCCTGCTAGTTCTTACGTCTGTTTTGGTGTCCCCCAGGGCTCGGTACTAGGTCCTCTGTTATTCGACTCCATATGCTCCACCTAATATTATCTTTGGTGTTTGTGTTATGACGTTTGCCAGTAATCAATCTACCTTTACTCTTAGCTGCTGTCTGTCACTCCCATACCACACACACACACACACACACACACACACAAACGCGCACACACACATACACACTCTAGTCCTATTTCTTGAAGTTTGTGATGAACTTGTTCCATCTCCCAGGTTTTATTATCCTTCTTTTTAAAGCTGGTGTTGTGTTCCTTGTTTACTGTAAAGGTTATACTAGCTATAAATAAGAGAATGAGTTTGAGTGACACACACACACACACACACACACACACACACAGTAATCCTGGTTGACAATCTTTATCCTCAGACATCTATCACCGTCCATCACAGAGAGGTTACAACAGAAAGCTGTCAACCTTCAAAACACACACACACAAAGCATAGTAGTCATGCAGACATACACACACACACACACACACACACACACACACACACACACACACAGGGTAGCAACATGTAATCAGGCCTATCAAGCCCCCCCCCCCACAGGGAAGAGCTGTCACTTACCACATACCACATCACATGTTGTGAATCTGTGTGGGAGGAAACAAGATCACAGCTCCTCTCACAAGAGGACTGAGGAGAGGCCTGCTGCCCGTATACACATGGATGATTAAAGCTATTTTATCATCATTGTTATTGAATTTTGAAGAAAGTTTTTGAACAGGCGGTTTGGGGCTCAGGCCCGTTTTGAAGTTTGATGTCCTCTATAGTTAGATCTCCTCCAGCCTGGTGGATGCAGACCAGCTCTTCCTCGGTGGTTTAAATACGATGGTGTGCTCTGCTTCTCGCTACAACGGTATAAACAAGGTAACAAGGTATAAAAACTGCTAAGAATCTGCCAAATCCGTCAAGTTGAAGCACTTGAACCCCCCCACCCATCAGAGGTGTTGATTGATTTAGTGGGCGTGGCCTGTGCACACCAGGGGTGGTACAAAGTAGAAAGTAAAGCTTCAGAAAGTAAAAACACTAACCACGTATTTGCTCCAACCAGCTCTTACCAAGATGAAGAATCAGCTGGTATATGGGATGGGTGGAGGAAAAACATGGTCAGTACTTCTACTTTCTACTTTCTACTTTCTACTTCTACTTTTTACACCCCTGGTGCACACTCCTGTCTGCACCTTGTTAGCACACCAGTCTTTAATAGCATGCACCCTGTGATGGCGGCTAGCTGCGTAGCGCTTGTACTGTTTTTGTTCAGCGAGCTTTATTTGTTCTAACCAATCTGCCCGTCGGGGTTTTCCACTTCCTGGTGCGTTCTCTACCGGCGCCGTGGTCCGCCGCCGCGCCGCCCATCTCGGGTGTTCAGCGCCAGAAGGGAGATGAGATCATGTTTGCACCACAACTCCCACATCACCACTCAGACAAACTAATGAACATATCTGCGTGTCTGCAGCCTCTGGCGCGTACTTGTAGTGCACGGAGCGAACGCACCCCGCCTGGCTCCGCAACCACCGGTACCACTCAGGGACAAATGAAGCATTAGTCTTCAAATGAACTCGATAAAAACCTTTAAATTAACGTCATCTACTGGAAGAGTACACTGCAGAGTTGTGGAACGAGTGAAAACGCAATTATGAGTTGTTGCACTAATATTATAAGGAAGTAGTATTTTTTCATTAGTATTAGTATTACTATTACTCCCTCATTGTGTTTTTCAAGGTGTGACCGGTAAACAGGCGGTGAATAGAAACGGTGGGAGAAGAATGAGCAGGATGAACGGTGCTCGGTATGTCACTGTTCTCTGTAAAAACAAGCTTCTTGTTGATTTTTCGTTTGTTTGTTTTGCTGTGTAACATCAGATGTGCCATCAGAATCAAAGCTGATCAGGAGCAACCAACGTCGACAGGAAACTTCAATCACGGCGCCTCGGCGGCTTCAAACGAGCTCGAACCCGCGAACGCTTCCGAGGCGTCGCTTTTAACTGTCAAGTCGCTCCGCGGTTATTCCCATGTGACCTGAATGCAGCGTGAGAGTGCCAGCTGGATGCCAGAAGTGATAGGTGACGAGTCGCCGCCACTTTTTTCAGCAGGCAAACCTGTCAAACTGAAGCAGTGACAGAGAGTGTGAAGGCAGCGCTGAGACTTCCCACTGCTCCTGAAGGGGTCAACCCACCAGTCAGCCGTGTTGGTGAAAACTGTGAATGT
>JAXDDW010000183.1:692500-695000 GCA_034670385.1 Hoplostethus mediterraneus
ACATCATCAGCGTTTCCTACATTTCCCAGAATGCTTTTCGACAACCCCCATAGAACCTGCCTGGACTTGTTGCTTTCAGCTGTGGGTTATACGAGCTTTAGCAGTAGTGGTAACGATAGCATCGTAAGAGAAGAGAGTGAGAGAGAGTGCACTGCATTCTGGTCTATCTGAGCTACTGCATTGCATTGTGGTCTATCTTGCTACTGCATTGCATTGTGGTCTATCTTCCTACTGCATTGCATTCTGGTCTATCTTCCTACTGCATTGCATTCTGGTCTATCTTCCTACTGCATTGCATTCTGGTCTATCTCTGCTACTGCATTGCATTCTGGTCTATCTCCTGTCGGTCTCTCTCTCTCCTCTGATGGATTTCTCCTGTATTATTGTTGGTCGTCGGTCTAGAAAGAAGCCCTTGCTCCTTGATTCTGATTGGCTGACACCAAAACCTGACAGTTACCAACGGTTACCATTGATGGTTCAGATCAGGAAACATTTTCTGGTGTCAGACTGGAAACATCTCAACGTGACGTCACGTCTCTACGACTGGAGGAGGAACGATACGACTAGATGCAGGAACAACACCAGTATTTTGGTTAACAGTGTTAAAATGAATTAGAATGGATTTTATCTCCCCTGCTGCTGTCGTGGTCTCCCCCCTCATCCCTCTCTCCCCCGCATCCCTCTCTCCCCCTCATCCCCCCTCATCCCTCTCTCCTCTTTCATGCCTCTCCCTTTGTTCCTCTGTGGTTGCAGTGTCTTGCGTTATAAAAGCAGCTCAGACACGACATGGCCAGACCAGACCAGAGGCAGCGATGTGATGAAGGAGGTTTAAGGATTTCATGTTTTGTGCATAAACCAGAGATTGATGTTTCTTCCTACTGACGTCTTTCTGTGTTTGTCATCACATTGAGACTGTTCAGGGTTTTATGGACACACAACTCCCATTTCAAGATTCAATAACTTTCCAGCTCATGGGAGATTTCACTTTCCAGTCTTTTGTGCTCCAGATCAAATCCCTGTGAAAACTTACTTTTAACTTTTGCCAGGATTTAGTTTTTTTTGGGGTGCAACAGTTTCCCTTTAATGTTTCTGTTCATGAGCCCCTTTAAAAGTCCTTTCTGGGTATTGCAGGTTTTTGGACACATCACTCCCAACGAGAGATTACTGATGTCCACCTTCTTCCTCCTGCTCCACATCACATCCCTGTGAAGATCCTCATGAAGGAGACGAGGTCGGCAGGGAGGTGAGGGGAAGAGTGAAAGGGCTCACTTATTGAGCTGCGGTCAGAAAGGTGAAGGATGTCAAGGACAGAGTGGTGCTGCAATCTCCAGGTTCCCCCGAATGTTTCAGACAGAGGAATGGAAGACGGGTCAGTTCACTTCAATTCTCTTTACAATCCATCGTTTCAGGAATGGGAATGTCGTTTTTCATCCTGTTTCCCATTCATACTGGGAGCTGACCAGTACAACCCTAACCCTAACCCTAACCTAACCCTAACCCTAAAGGTCTTACCAGGTCTTTAGCAACATCCATCCAACGTCTCAAAGATTACACTACAAACCAAGGGAATCCAGGTTGTCAGTGTTTAAACTAATAATAGAATGAGTTTCATCATTCTATCTCGTTACTTCATTCTCCTATCATCTTCTTAACGTTTAAATGCTGATTGATCCCTGTACCCTCCTGGGTTCAGCTTCTTGCTTATATTCACTCGCCGACATGGCCAACCGCCAGAGGCACATGTATAAGGAGTTAAGGATTCATGTTTTGTGCATGAACCAGAGATTGATTTTTTTTTCCTACTGACCGTTCTTTCTGTGTTTGTCATCACATTGAGATGTTCAGGGTTTTATGACACACAACTCTCATTTCAAGTTCAATAACTTTCATGCTCATGGGAGATTCACTTTCCAGTCTTTGTGCTCCAGTCAAATCCTGTGAAACTTACTTTTAACTTTGCCAGGATTTAGTTTTTTTGGGTGCAACAGTTTCCCTTTAATGTTTCTGTTTCATGACCCTTTTAAAAGTCCTTTTCTGGTTTGCAGGTTTTTGGACACATCACTCCCAACGAATGTCCACCTTCCCCCCACCCCCTTGAAGACCCATGAATGAGACATCAGGAGGTGAGGGAATGCTCTATTCAAGGACAGAGTTTGCAATCTCCCCCCGTTTTCAGCGAGCTGGGAGCTCCATCGTTTAAAACAATGATTACAACACTGAACCAGTACAACCCTAAACCCCAACCCCAACCCCAATCCTAACCCTAAAGGTCTTACCAGGTCTTTAGCAACATCCATCCAACGTCTCAAAGATTACACTACAAACCAAGGGAATCCAGGTTGATAGTGTTAAAACTAATAGATAGAATGAGTTTCACTATTACTAGTCTTGTACTTCATTTCCTCATATCACTTCGTTAACGTTGAAAAATGCTGATTGATCCTGTTGCCGTGGCAACGCGTTACATTATGAAGCCACAACGCTCTTGTCCACGTTTGAC
>JAXDDW010000183.1:700000-707500 GCA_034670385.1 Hoplostethus mediterraneus
GGTCCAGGCTGTGTCACTGACAGGTTACCCTTCAGTCGTGACCCTTGTAGAACCAGGCTGTTACCAGCAGGACCAGTTGACCATAGCCCGCTGGACCAGGTTCTGTGTGACACTGGCTGGTCCAGGTGGACTGTGCTGGTGCCTGATGTGACCAGGACCAGCTGGTTGACCATGGCTGGTGTACTCACTCCTGGTGGCCTGCTGCTGGGGCTACCCGCCTGTGACAGGTCGTGGGACAGGGGTACAGGACCTGACTCATCCGTGGACGTTTTCACGTTTCGCGACCCGCAAGCTGTATGTGGAGTACTACAACAAACTCTAAATGGTCCATATTTGGCGTGTCAGTCAGTCTACGTGGTTGTTCAGTGAGTTGACCTACAACACAAATGCTCAGCAGACGTGAGACTGCTGCGCAGATAGGCTTTGCGTCATTGGGCTTGGTGTTGGTGTGTCCTTGTTGGTTCCCCAGCTGTTCATGTGACGGAGGAGGAGCTCCGGCGTCACGGAGGTACAGGAGCGATCAGACGATGTGCGGCGGCGGCGTCAGTCTGGCGGCGGCGTGGCTCAGAGAGGCTCGTACCGGTCGCCGTCACCACCGCCACCACGCTCCGTCACCACCGTCACCACCGTCACCGTGCTCCGTCACCACGCTCCGTCACCGCGCTCCGTCACCACCGTCACCGCGCACCATCACCACCGTCACCACCGTCACCACCGTCACCACCGTCACCACCGTCACGGCGCTCCGGCTGATTGACAGGTTGAGACGAAGGTCAGGACATCCAGATATCGTTATCGATCAGCTGTCATCGCTCCACTGTGATCCATGACTGTGAGACATATGGGCTGTCTGATAATGTCTAGCTGCCCGTGTGTGTGTGTGTGTGTGTGTGTGTGTGTGTGTGTGTGTGTGTGTGTGTGTGTGTGTGTACATGTGATATTTCTGTTTGAAGTTTTATTAAAGGAGGTTTCAGGTTTCAGGGATTCGGGATTTGAGTTTCTGCCTGTCTGTCTGCCTGTCTGCTTGCCTGTCTATCTGTCTGCCTGCCTGTCTGTCTGTCTGTCTGCCTGCCTGCTTGCTTGCCTGTCTGTCTGCATGTCTGTCTGTCTGCCTGTCTGTCTGTCTGTCCTCCATGTCTTCCTGACAGATGGTTCTTGTTCCTCCAGCAGGTTGATTCATGGTCTGTCTCCTCTTCCAGCTGGCCGTCCTGATACTGCTCAGATTAATCCTGTTACTGTGGGGGGGGGGGGGGGGGTGAACTTTGACCTCCAGTTGGTGGTCATCATATGGCATAACCACCAATAAAACAAAACCAACTCCATTGGACACGCCGGACACGCCGGACACTGCCTCACTTCCTTCAGCTTCACAGAAGCAGCTGCTCACTTCTGCAGCATCAGCTGATCTGCAGGAAACCCACTGAGAGTCGGACGCTTAACAAAACACACAAACCGTTGAACCAAGCAGAGAAGTGAGACGCTCGTTGGAGTACGAGCAGGAGAAAGTGCTATCGATGCATCTCTGATGGGGAAATCCCATATGGTGCAATTTAGACTTTGATGGTGTATCTGGGGTTGAAGTTCCCAACTGCACTGGCTGGTGGTGAGGGCTAAACACACACACACACACACACACACACACACACACACACACACACACACACACACACACACACACACACACACACAGAAACACACCAACGCACACATACAGGACCCGCTAATGGAGCAAATGACATGAACAGGTTAAACAGACATACAAACACACACGGCCCTGAATGAAGCTAATGGAGTGGGATGGCTGAACATGTCTGAGATCCTGCTGACACACACACACACACACACACACTCACACTCACACTCACACACACACACACACACTCACACACACACACACACACACACACACACTCACACTCACACTCACACTCACACACACACACACACACACCCTTGTCTCTTCCACTGCTAACAGTGACTCTGCTGAGCTCGGTGAGTTAATCATTCAGAAAATAATTAAAATCAATAAAGCAGAACAGATTGAACTATGGGAAAAAAACAACAACCGCAGGCCTTGGTAAGAAAGAAAGAAAGAAAGAAAGAAAGAAAGAAAGAAAGGACAGACAAGCATGGATGAGGGATGGAGGGATGGAGGGATGAGGGATGGAGGGATGAGGGATGGAGGGATGAGGGGTGGAGGGATGAGGGACAGACAGGCCGACAGAGTTAATCTCGTTAAGAGAAGAAGTTTGCTAATAAAGAGAGAAAGTATTACCAAGACAGATAAAAGGAAGAGGAAGAGGAAGAGCAGATAGTCTTCAGTGGAATGAGAGGAAGAGGAAGAGGGGAGTGAAGGAGCGACAGATAAGAGGAAGTGTCATCCCAGGGCTCAGCGGTCCGCTGGCGAATATTAAAAACCTTTAAAATGAAAGTGACTGACAGCTTCCCCGAGACGATGGCGAAGGTTTAAGCTTCAATCGTGTTTCTAAGAATAGAGACGAGCCTCGTTCTGAAGTTAGACGAGCCTCGTTCTGAAGTTAGACGAGCCTCGTTCTGAAGTTACTGAGCCTCGTTCTGAAGTTACTGAGCCTCGTTCTGAAGTTAGACGAGCCTCGTTCTGAAGTTAGACGAGCCTCGTTCTGAAGTTACTGAGCCTCGTTCTGAAGTTAGACGAGCCTCATTCTGAAGTTACTGAGCCTCGTTCTGAAGTTAGACGAGCCTCGTTCTGAAGTTAGACGAGCCTCGTTCTGAAGTTAGACGAGCCCTCGTTCTGAAGTTAGACTAGCCTCGTTCTGAAGTTAGACTAGCTCGTTCTGAAGTTAGACGAAGCCTCGTTATCTGACAGTTACTGAGCCTCGTTATGAAGGTTAGACGAGCCTTCGTTCTGAAGGTTAGAGAGCCTCGTTCTGAAAGTCTAGACGAGCCTCGTTTGAAGTTTACAGAGCCTCGTTCTGAAGTTAGACGAGCCTCATTCTGAAGTTTCTGAGCCTCGTTCTGAAGTTCGACATTGTGAGCCTGTTCTGAAGTTAGAAGGCCTCGTTCTGAAGTTAGACTAGCCTCGTTCTGAAGTTAGACTAGGCCTCGTTCTGAAGTTAGACGAGCCTCGTTCTGAAGTTAGACGAGCCTCGTTCTGAAGTTACTGAGCCTCGTTCTGAAGTAGACGAGCCTCGTTCTGAAGTTACTGAGCCTCGTTCTGAAGTTAGACTAGCCTCGTTCTGAAGTTAGGACGAGCCTCGTTCTGAAGTTAGACGAGCCTCGTTCTGAAGTTACTGAGCCTCGTTCTGAAGTTACAGAGCCTCGTTCTGAAGTTAGACTAGCCTCGTTTAGCTTAGTTTAATTTAGTTTAGTTAGTTTAGTAAAGTTAGTTTAGTTAGTTTATTTTAGTAGTTAGACGACTATTATTGAACGAGCCTCGTTCTGAAGTTACTGAGCCTTGGTTAGTTTAGTTTAGTTAATTTTGTAAAGTTAGTTTAGTAAAGTTAGTTTAGTGAGTTTAGTTTAGTTAGTTTTGTAAAGTTAGTTAATTTTAGTAAAGTTAGTTTAGTTTAGTAAAGTTAGTTGAGTTTAGAAATGTTTTGATGGAATCAGTGGTTACGTATACGACCGAAGACCCTGCAGGTTTTCTTGGTTCTCATCTCTGCAGGTTCATCTCCTACGTTTCTTGTTCTACTTCCTGTTTTAAAGGACCGGTGGATAAGCGGTCTGTGATGGTGGCGGTTTGCGCCAACAGACAGAAGGTTTCCTGTCTCAATTTACAGGAAGGAAAATGGAGGACGAATGGCGTCGGTGCTGGCTGTGAATACGAGGAGCTGAACCCGACCGGCTGCTGCTCATGGATACCATGCTGCAAATAAATTAATGCCAGAAACCATCAGCCGCCGCAATTGTTCTGAATTTCTGTCCAACACAATAAAACTGAAGTACAAACTCCAAATACCCAACATGCATCAGCTGCTGGATCCCTGGAGATGGATAAAAGGAATCTGTTGCATTGGAGGGATTTGTGGATTGTGTGTGTAGCTTAATATGTAGTGTATATACATGCATGTACGTATATTTATGTGTATTTACAAGCTGTGTGTGTATTTTGTGATTACTGTTACTTTTGTTTGTCTTGTTATGTCATGTTCATTTTATTGTTCACTTCACAACGAAAAATATCAAAATATTGAAAGAGGAAAAGTCAAGAGTAGATTAATGGAGCCGGTGTGGACGCCGTCTCCTCTGAGAACCGGATCTGTCTGGATTACACTTAATTAGTCTGTACCTCTAACACACACACACACGCACACACACACACACACACACATCAACAACTTGTGTGAAAATTGGAAAGCGGTGTCAGGCGGTGCAGGATGACGGAGGTGATGGAGGAGCAGGAGGAAACCCTGTGGCCCGTCCTCCATCACCAGAGCCTCCTTCTCTCTCTCTTTCCCTCTTCCACTCCTCCTCCCTTCTCTTTTTCCACCCCAACCATCCATCACCCTCCCCTAGCGGAGTCCAGCCGGTTGTGGCGGTTTCCTGGTCTGTGGTGTTGCAACCTTCTATGGTAAATCCAAGATGGCCGCCTCTGGATTACGTCCCTCGTCTCATATTTTCCTCCTATTTCTTTTCCTCTTTCACCATCAGGAGTCAAATTATAATTATATCATTACATGACTTGGTATTAGATATTGATGATTTATTAAGAACACTTCTGATATGATGCAGTTTGATTGATTACATGTGTAGTATAACAGATTAATACTATCCCTTAACCTTCAGTGAGTCTAATGATATTATTATTATTACTATCTGACAGTTTTAGTGTCTCATGATCTGATTGTTGTTTCAGAGGCTTTTGATCCTGAAGAAACTTCTGGAATAAATAAACAATATTTGTAGTTTTTTGTTGTTTTCTGGCATGAAAATGGTCAAAATTCAAGATAATGAAAATCGGTACAAAACATCAGCAGCTTCGATCTTTCACATGACTCACATGATGCCTTCACTGTGGTAGGAAATCAGAGGTTTCAAGCGTCATCAAGTGATGATCCTTTTCCCTGCCAACGTTAGTGTGTGTGTGTGTGGGGGGGGAGACAGAGAGAGGGAGAGAGAGACAGAGAGAGAGAGAGACAGAGAGAGAGAGAGAGACAGAGAGAGTTTATATCCCCAATTATCTTTATTATTTTTATTACTTGATTTCACTTTTACCACAATTCAAATGTATTTCCTGCTAAAAGAAACTAGAATTTAGTAACAAAGGGATGAAGGAGACAAGGTGTGTGTGTGTGTGTGTGTGTGTGTGTGTGTGTGTGTGTGTGTGTGTGTGTGTGTGTGTACCAAAATACTAACATACACCAAAGTCAACTTTTCCTTTCCAGTTCAGACCAGAGGAAACCAGCTGGAGGAGGATCGAACCCCCGAGACCACCAAGTCTCGGTTCGAAGGATCTGGGATCAGTTAAAAGGCTGAAATGGACCAAGGGAGAAAACACCCGAGATAGCGGCGTGACGAGGAGGCAGTCGAGGGGAAAAGCAGCAGAAGAAGAGAGACAGGAAGTTGATAAGAGCGGTAAAGTCGCTCTTCTCCTCTCGGCTTATCGACTGAAGAGCAGCCGGTGTCTCTCCGCCGCCGAGCTCAGAAACAGAGAAATGAAGACTCCCGTGACGTTTCCTAGCAAGCACAATCTTATCTCCGACGAGGAGTGATGGCCTCCGCGTGAACCCTCCCGCTGCCGCGAACATAAAACCATCGCTCGCCAAATATCAACGAAGCCATCCTTTCAGAAGTAGTTTGATGAAGCGTCGGTCTGGTTGTGCAGGAGCTCCGCCTCCACGAGACATCGGCCGTCTTCTATTTCTCAAACGGCGTTCGTAAGATGTGCAAACGGCTCAGGGCGGTTGTGTCTTTGCTGCTGGAAGACGCCCCGGCCCCGAACGAATCCATTACAGCTGCAGACGTGACATTTTCCTTGGCACCCTGATACAGAGTGACTTACAGTAATTGCAGTGGTAGAAAAGGCCAACGCTTGTAAATCCCATAATCACAAGCTGCTTAGGAAATAACAGATGTAATGGACAACACAATGTAGTAGAGTACATGGTTTCACGTACTACCGCTGCAGGAAATGACTTCAGGAACGGGCTTTAACAATTCAATTAATTTAATTAATTTAAACAATTTAAACCATTTTAAAAACGTGACCAGTGATGAAGGGTTGGACATTCAAAAGTGCCTTTAAGCCCCAGGAAACTTGTCTTGAAATAGTAAAAATGAATATATGATATCAAAGTTTATTGTCTAATTAAACATCCACAAAAATCTGAGTGGAAATAAACATTGATAAATATTAGAAAAGCTGGTTCAGATGAGTGGGGGGTTCAGAACAGGGGGGTTGAAGTGGGCGTGGTCTTTTCTGACATTTATGACGCAGAGAATTCATTCATCCAATCATTAAACAACGCACGTCAGTTGTCCCGCCCCCAACAGGTGTAACAGCTTGACAGTTTGACATGGGCGGAGCTATCCATCGTGTCAGGATGTCAATCAAATCCTGATCTGACACGCCTACACAGTCCTGAGAAATGGTCTGAACAGATAAATGATGTTTTTGAACGAGGTTTTCTAATATTTCTCAACGTTTATTTTCACTCAGATTTTTGTGGATGTTTAATTAGACACTAAACTTTGAGATCATATATTCATTTTTACTATTTCAAGACAAGTTTCCTGGGGCTTTAACGCCGACCTTCAGTCAGTGATCACCAGAAGGCCGGCAGTCATCAATATGGACAAAATACCCACTCCTGATATAACTCACATCAGTCTGGAACCTCATCAAGATCTACGTCAGCCTAAAGAGCTGAAGTGGGTTCACTGTCCACTCCATCCCTGGCAGCGATGAATATAAATATGATGAGAGTCCTTTTACAGGATGGTAGGTAACTCCTACGTGAAGTGACAAAACGAGACCCATTTTACTCTTCAGGCAACGTTAATCCTCCAGGATGGATGTGCAGCCTCTTCAGGCGCTGCATGTGATGAAGGAGTTCTCGACAGATACAAAGGGCTTTGTTAAGGAGAGGCAGGCGGTGCGTTCATGTGCACCGCGCGCTCCTGTTGTCAACGTCGGTGAGAATATAAATTACACAACCTTTGCAGATGAAGTGTTTTTTTAAACCACAGAAAATGAGACTGTAATGATGTTTTTGTTTTCATCTTTACTCCATCAAAGGTGCTGCATGGAGCATTTTAAACATCAGTACATCAACGTCAAATTAATATTGACTTTGTTTAATGACTGTAAACCAGTGAGACCATGGAGACGACTGGTAGCCTCTATCTCTGGTATTGTTACTAGTGTTTCTCCACATTAAGACTACATTTCCCATCAGCCCCGTTGCTTCCTGGTGTCTTTGTCTCTCCTGAAGAGGATCAACATGTTGTTCCTCAAGTGATTCCTCCATCTTCCTTTCTCTCCTTCCTCCATCTGCCGTCTCCAGAAACTCTTTATCTTTA
>JAXDDW010000183.1:712500-720000 GCA_034670385.1 Hoplostethus mediterraneus
CAATTACACTTCAATCATTTTTCTCCTCGGCGCTCCGGAGAAATGTGCTTAAACGAGCACAATGCAGTGAATGACAGCCGGCAGACACTGGAGGGAAAGTTATAATACACTTACACGCTGTAATGTACTTAGACACACACACACACACACACACACACACACACACACACACACACACACACACTCTCTGCTTCAAGCGTAGAAAACACACCCCTGCTTTGGTCGTGTTTCCTGTTAGTTGTCTGTTCTGTTTGTGTGCCGTTGAAGCATGTACTGATGTTGATAGGTGATTCATGTGTGTGTGTGTGTGTGTGTGTATGCCTTGTATTTCCTGGTACATCAATAGATGACTTGAGTGTATGTATGTGTCTGTTATGCATATGCTTGTGTGTGTGTGTGTGTGTGTGTGTGTGTGTGTGTGTGTGTGCGCTACAGTAAAACAGATGCCTCCTGTCTCCAGATCAGGGCACTAGCTCAGTTCGGAGCGCCAGCCGGCTCCGAGAATCAATTCCTTTTCCAAAAGGTCAACAATAATTGCAAAAACTGCAGAGGCATGAAACCTTAATGAATGCTTAGAGAAGTTCATAATGGATCACCGGGATCATATATCACATCACGCCGGGCGAGAGGCCAGCGCCGCCACGACTCGCGTTGTAGATCAAGAGCACGTTGCCATTTCTGAGCGGAGGTGACGGCCATCGTGTTCTCCTCCTCCTCGCCTCCTCAGCAGGAGAACGACGGACACCTCTCCAGACGCTAGCGCCACGTTAGCATCACGTCACGTTAGCAGGCGTTAGCATCACCTCCAGGTGATGATTTGCTCCGACCAATCAGGACTGTCAGATGACTCAACGCGTCTTCACTGTTCCAGCATTTAAAAACACTGGCTGGCCTAAGGGGGGCGCTATAACTCAAGCTCAACCTGTATAACGGCTCCTACAACGTTGAGTCTGACTGACACACATCCAGCTGTCCTCACAAATCACACTGGCTGGCCCGATGGGGGCACTATAACCCTGAGAGGCCACAACAGCTCCGATTTTGATGCAACCTGCAGGAGGGAAGCTGCTCAACATGTCGCCGACCGCTGGGCGACATGTTGAGTGGATCATGTGATCAATACGTTACCAAACTATCAGCCTCCAGGGAACATTTGGCGTATTAACACCCATGAGATGAATCAGCCAGCCGGACGTTACTGGCATGAGGCCGCTCACTCGACACCCAACGCAGCGATGTAAAAGCATGTAAGTATGTCCATGCATCCGCCTCGAAGGTTGAGTTGTTAATGTGGCTTCAGTTCTGCTGCTTGGCTCTTTATTTATTATTTACTCATGTTCTTGTTTTCTCTTGATTCACGGTGTCTGAGGCGGCCATGTTTGATTTGTTTACATCTCCAAATACAAATCAATCCATCAAGTCGATGGAAGGTGAGCAGATGAGATGGATGCAGCTTCGCCCTCGGCGGCGTTGAGTGAGACGTTGGCCTGAACATCGTCCGCCAGCTGTTTGTTTATATATATTTATATCTCTCTGTGTGAATGTGAAGCAGCCCCCCCTCCTCCCCCCCTCCTCCCCCCTCCCTCTCCATCTGAGGACGACCGTATCCGTCACCATGGCAACAGGCTAAACAGCGAGGCGGCGTGGGTTAAGCATCACTCAGCCGATATTTGTCGCCTACTTAAGCTTTATGGCCTTTATGATGGGAAATCATCAACACCAGGACCTGTACACACACACACACACACACACACACACACACACACACACACACACACACACACACACACACACACACACACACACACAGGTTGCTAGTTAGTGGTTCCAGGTGCAAACATTTACTGCATGAAGTCCCAGAATGAGAGAAACTCTCTCCAACCTCTTTCTCTCATTTCCTATTATTCCTTTCTTTCCGCCTTCTTTCTTTCTTTCTTTCCTTCCTTCCTTCCTTCCTTCCTTCCTTCCTTCCTTCCTTCCTACAAACACCAGCACCACGCAGAACTGGGTATACAGGTTTTCATTGTAGCACAGCCCAGCATGAAACAGACACCAGCATACTGGTTATACTGGTTATACTGGTTATACTGGTTAGACTGGTTAGACTGGTTAAACTGGTTAGACTGGTTATACCGTTCATAGTGGTTAGACTGATTATACTGGTTAGACTGGTTAGACTGATTATACTGGTTAGACTGGTTAGACTGGTTAGACTGGTTAGACTGGTTAGACTGATTATACTGGTTAGACCTGTTAGACTGGTTATGCTGTTCATATTATTGCTCATTATACTGGTTGTACTGGTTTCTATGCTGGTTTATGAGGCAGAGAACTTGAGGTATGTAGATGAATGATTAAGTCTCAATAGATATTTTTATGTGTGTGTGTGTGTGTGTGTGTGTGTGTGTGTGTGTGTGTGTGTGCGTGTGTTTGTGAGTTTGTGTGTGTGTTTAGGTACGACACTGCCAGATACTGTATGTGTTTATCTGTGTCTCCATCCACAAAGGGTGTGTGTGTGTGTGTGTGTGTGTGTGTGTGTGTGTGTGTGTGTGTGTGTGTGTGTGTGTGTGAGGCAGGTTTGATAGATTGCTGTGGACATCCATCTAATGACTCTGTTAGGTTTACTCCTGCTACCGAGGCCTGTCACTTCCTGTAACCGAGGTCTGTGATTGGTCCAGCCCGACCCGGAGAAGCTAGTCGTCACTGGTTCTAAAGTTAGATCTCAGAAGAGGTGCAGCCTCAACGTTCAGTGAAGGTTTTCTTTGCTGCGTTGGTGTTACAAGTTAGCACAGCTAGCAGGAGCTAATCAGAAAAAAACTCAACCTCAACCTCAACCTCCAAGATCGTTGGAGATGTTGAGTCTTGAAGTCTATCAGATAAAAGTGGACTCAACACACAGGCAGAACTATTGATCATGAAACTAAATCACATCAGTGGGAAACAACGAAGCGCAGGAGTCTGATTGGCCGATGACGACCAACCAAGTATAAAAATCATTATTATCATTATTTGAACTTATTCTGCAGGGAAATTGTCCGTATATCATTTTATGTATCATTTTATTTCGATATGACATATATAATATCTAAATAAGAGACATTTTAAAATGGTAACATCTATTATTTATTTATTTTATTATGTTTATTATTATTATTTTATGATTATTATTTTTATGATTATTTTATTATTATATTATTTTATTTTTATTACTAGTAGTAGTAGTAGTAGTAGTAGTAGTAGTATTTTCTCATCATGATTTCTCTTATGAATGAAAGGTCAGCAGGAGTGTGCAGGTTTTTGTGCTGCGGTTCCATCAAGCCGAGGAACCGAGACGAGATCGATTTCCTCCCCGGAACCCAAACCGGAGAACAGGGACGGCCGTGAGACTCCGCGTCCTTCTGCTTTACGATGAGGCATAAAGCAGCGCCGGCAGGGTTGGTGAGCCGGCTCCAAGGTTGAGTAGAGAGGCGGTCCTCAACTGAGATCGGCCGCTTTAAACGAAAACTGCTTCCATCCAAATGACGAAGTTTGGAATTAGAAAAGGAAACAGCAAAAATCTATAAAATTCATCAATCTTGAAAAAAAAAAAAAAAGCTTCAAGCTGTTTTTTTGTTAATAAAAAACACAAAAGTTGAATTAATATTGATGTAAACTTGGCATGACGTCCTGATAAACGTCTCCGTCTCCAAAAGTGTCTGGACAATCTGAAGTATTGATCATAAAATATCAGTAAAATATCAGTAGAATACGTGACCTCACAGAAACGCCCCTCTCTCTCTCTCTCTCTCTCTCTCTCTCTCTCTCTCTCTCTCTCTCTCTCTCTCTCTCTCTCTCTCTCTCTCTCTCTCTCTCTCTCTCTCTCTCTCTCTCTCTCTCTCTCTCTCTCTCTCTCTCTCTCTCTCTCTCTCTCTCTCTCTCTCTGCGGCATCAACAGTCTGATTTCAATGAGACTTGGAGGGATGATGCATCTTGCTTCTGATTGGCCCACGCGGCGCCTGCATCATTTACGAGGGACGACGCGTTTCGTGTTTCGGTCGTTCACATTGTGTATTTTCCAGACGCGTCACATTCGCCTGTTGGAGGGAAACAGCGGCGGCAGTAGCCCCGCCCATCACCGGTCACCGCCACGCCAGCCTGTGATGAATGGAGGCCAGTCTGATTACTGGAGTGCTTCACATGATGAGAGCCTGTCTCCTGGCTTCAAAGGCTATCACACTGAACACTTGAAATACAAATGAGGACACACAGAAACACTTACACACACACACACACACACACACACACACACACACACACACACAGACACACACACACACACACACACACACACACACACACACACACAGACACACACACACACACACACACACACACTTACTCATACAAATGTGCCGGTTTTAAAAAGCAAGCCGAATCTGACCTGGCTGGGTCACCGTGACAGAACACATGAACTGGGTCGATCATGTGACCCGAGAGAACATTTCTGTGTGTGTGTGTGTGTGTGTGTGTGTGTGTGTGTGTGTGTGTGTGTGTGTGTGTGTGTGTGAGATGAGCTCTTCCAACACAGCATCCCAAATGATGATGACAGCAGGTGCAGCAAGACACAATCACATGTGTTTGATATGTATGAACATTATGTATGTATGTATTATGTATGAACAGCCTTTCAGAGTGTGTGTGTGTGTGTGTGTGTGTGTGTGTGTGTGTGTGTGTGTGTGTGTGTGTGTGTGTGTGTGTGTGTGTGTGGCGTTATGTAAGTGTCCATGCTGTGATATGTGATATGATGGTGCTTTGTTCCCACGCATGGAAATTAGCTGCAACAGGCTGAAGAGCTGAGAGTAGGTGTTTAAGGGTGTGTGTGTGTGTGTGTGTGTGTGTGTGTGTGTGTGTGTGTGTCTATATGTATGCGTGTATCTGAATATTTTTAGTTTCACTCCAACACAAGATACTCAACGTTTTACATAAAGACTCCTATTCCAACAAGACAAAAGTAAAATAATTCATCTCATTTTTTTATCTCGGTTGACGAAACTTTTACTGACCTCGAAACAACCTCAAACAAGGAAGTCTCATTTTCTCACTCGCCTACTATCACTCAACATAGCGTATGGTAAAGTGTTAGCGTGGTGCCTACTATCACTCAACACAGCATATGGTAAAGTGTTAATGTGGTGCCTACTATCACTCAACATAGCGTATGCTAAAGTGTTAGCATGGAGCCTACTATCACTCAACATAGCATATGGTAAAGTGTTAGCGTGGAGCCTACTATCACTCAACATAGCGCATTGTAAAGTGTTAGCGTGGAGCCTACTATCACTCAACATAGCGTATGCTAAAGTGTTAGCATGGAGCCTACTATCACTCAACATAGCGTATGCTAAAGTGTTAGCATGGAGCCTACTATCACTCAACATAGCGTATGCTAAAGTGTTAGCGTGGAGCCTACTATCACTCAACATAGCGTATGCTAAAGTGTTAGCGTGGAGCCTAGTATCACTCAACATAGCGTATGCTAAAGTGTTAGTGTGGCACCTACTATCACTCAACATAGTGTATGCTAAGTGTTAGCATGGAACACTGGAGCCAAAGATCTACCGGGAACACATGGATGTTTTTTGTGTCTTCACGTTCTCGTCACCAACGGGTAAAAACGTGAATTTGAATCTTACCATGACCTCAACTATAACGCGTGAACACACTCAACTCATCAAGGCGTTTCAGTCGTTATAACACATTTATAACACATTGTCGGAAATGAGCAGGATTTTGTTTTTATCTCCACCTTGTCAGTTACTACGTCGAGTCGAGGAGGAGAAAGTCTGATTTAATGGGTTTTCATTTCAGGCCTCAAGGCAATAACAACGAGGCGTTTTCAGGGATGTGTTGAGTTTTACTCTCCAGCGTGTCGAGCATGTCTGCCTACCTGGAGCACTTGGTCTCATTATTTCAGGGCTATCTCTTCAGCAGGAACGTAATGGAGATCCAGATCTGTCTATTCCCATCCAGTCAGTCCTAGTGGTCTCCCCGTGGTCCTCAGCCTAGAACAGAGACCAAATGACTGGTGGAACTCTGGGAGATAATAATGAGCTGGAGAGAGGAAGGACCTGGATCTCACAAACTATGAGAGGAAGAGGAGGAAGAGGAGGAAGAAAAGGTGAAGTTGAGGAGAAAGAGGAGGACATAAAAGGACGAGGAGGAGGAAGGAGGAGACACATTTAAAAACCAAAATAAAGACACAACGCTGCCAAACAGAGTATTTCTGACTCAACGTCACTAATGAAACTATAAATCACCAGAAGAAGAAAAAGGACACCAGGAAATGAAGTCAGACAGGATGCAGCCCGGTGAAAAATAACACCTCTAATAACTGGACTCAACACGTTTTCATACTTCTGAAGGTTTTAAATGCAGATCGTTTATCTGAAGGTCAGAATCGCTGCTCGCCTTGTAATTACCAGCTTGTCCAACCGAAGCACGGAGTTAAGAGGTTTCCATTGTGAGAAACAGCAAAGTGTCCTTGCAAGGCATTTTCTGGTAATGGTAATATACTAGTGAGGACCTCTAATGTAGTTTAACACACACACACACACACACACACACACACACACACACACACACCATCCCAGGCGGGTTTTATTTGCGTTTACACACACACACCTAATAACAGATTCCCTGTGCTCAGCCGTGATGCTGCAATCTAATTATTTTTTAATAGTTTGTTTTTGTCACCGCTGTCTGGTAAAAGGTTAAACTTTAATAAATAAATGATGAATGGATTTATCTTTGGCTCTCTCTCTCTCTCTCTCTCTCTCTCTCTCTCTCTCTCTCTCTCTCTCTCTCTCTCTCTCTCTCTCTCTCTCTCTCTCTCTCTCTCTCTCTCTCTCTCTCTCTCTCTCTCTCTCTCTCTCTCTCTCTCTCTCTCTCTCTCTCTCTCTCTCTCTCTCTCTCTCTCTCTCTCTCACACCATCTTCCCCAGTAGCTCGGCAGATGAAGAACCTTTCTTTAAAACACCTCTCTCTCTCTGTGTGAAGCGACAGAACAACCATTCAAAGAAGAGAAGAAGAAGAAGAAAAACTTTTCATCACTTAAGTGGTGGAAGGAGGAGAGAAAGCCCACAGCTGTTCCTGCTTCTGAGGCCCGGAGCCATAATTGGGTTTTGCAGCAGTAATCCAGTGTGATGGATACTTATCCTTCACGGGACGAGCAGCGCTGCTCTTGCTAATGAGAGGCCATACTGCTGCGTCCCACAGATAATGGTTTTGTCCTATGAAGCGTGTGTTCTGTGGCGGTGGGTAGTCCTGACCTCTCGCTCTGTCCTGAGGAACGTGGTTGGGCTTCTTAACGAGAGCGGATAATCCATTCCTCCTACGATGCTGAAGCAGCGAGGCCTCCTGAATATTCATTTCAACTCTTTCATTACAGGTCATGTCATTTACAGGCTTGTGCCAGCAAAACTGTAACCATAGAAACGTCTGTAACCAGCATCCACGCTACACT
>JAXDDW010000183.1:722500-725123 GCA_034670385.1 Hoplostethus mediterraneus
CACACACACACACTCTCTCTCTCGTGTGAAAGATATTTCTTATGCAGGCTGGCAGCTACTGGACTCATTCATCTGCAGCTGAACCTCCTTAAGGCTCCGTGGCAACGCTGTGTGTGTGTGTGTGTGTGTGTGTGTGTGTGTGTGTGTGTGTGTGTGTGTGTGTGTGTGTGTGTGTGTGTGTGTGTGTGTGTGTGTGTGTGTGTGTGCATATTTGACAACTCTGGCAGAGGTTCAGGTACAAATTTATCATAACTGTAGATGACTAAGAGAGAGAAACCAATCTGTGTGTGTGTGTGTGTGTGTGTGTGTGTGTGTGTGTGTGTGTGTGTGTGTGTGTGTGTGTGTGTGTGTGTGTGTGAAAGTGAAAGCTACAACAACCAATCAGGTTATTTGGGTCAGAGGCTTTGCTACTGAAACAGAGACCATGATGCTTCAGTGTAGCGGCGTAGTCTGACTCAACAATAACAATGATGATAATAATACTACTAATAATACTAATAATAATACTAATAATAGTACTACTAATACTAATAATAATGATACTCATAATACTACTAATAATACTACTTATACTACCAATAATACTAATACTAATAATAATACTACTACTACTAATACTCATAATACTACTAATAATACTACTACTACTACTACTACTACTAATAATAATAATAATAATAATAATAGTACTACTAATTATACTAATACTAATAATACTGATAATAATACTACTAATACTATTAATAATAATGATAATAATACTGCTAATAATACCAAGAATACTACTAATACTACTACTACTACTACTACCACTACTACTACTAATAATAATAATAATGATAATAATTATTTGAGGTACAATTCAATGATCTAAATGTTTCCTGATCTCATATGTGACATTAAACTCCAATAGTTTATAGTGTTTGATTCAGGCCAGCGCCCCCTGCAGGCCGGGTCACGCTGGTCCTCCTCTACTGCCTTTCTTTTTCTTTCTTCTTCTTCTTTCTTTCCATCCTGACCTTTTCTTCTGCTATTGTCCATCTTGACAACACTGACGACGATGACATCATTAGTTGACCAATCATGTTCACAAACAAACCTGGGCTGGGCCAATCGTTCAAGTTGTTCAAATCAATTTGAACTTGATTCTCCCGGCCCCGTTCTCCCGATTGGCCACTCCGGCATCTGTTCCAGGGTTGAACCGATACCGGGTTTTCATGGTTAAAATATTCCCATGTGTTTATGAGGAATTGAAATAAAGATACCAAATATCAGCACAAGCCATCGACTATTGGCAGCTTCAGTATGAAAACATAAGAATCAACTCGTCAGACTCGTATCATCCTGTCCTATCAACGGAGAATGATCCTGAGAAGATCCTGGCCTGTGAACCTTTGAGTCATTACCACCAAGTTGAAGAACCAACAGAACAATAGTTTCGCTCCCTGTGTATTTGTATTGATTTCTCAAATATCGGTGATGGAGGACGTGGGCGTCGGCCTCAACTCCAAGACGGGAGAAACAAACCGGGTGTCGAGGGTCGAAGTTGATCAGTGCGGCAGCAGGGATCTCCTGTTCCACGACGCTTACCACTCATCCAGGCTTATTTAGCTTATTCAGGTTCATTCGGTTCCACAAAGCAAGCTCAGCATAGTTCAAGCTAAGTTGCTGTGGCAACTTATGCTTCCAAACTAGCCTCGGGGCAGGCTAGCTATCAGGCTAAACCACAGTTGAAGCTTAATCGGTGTTCCCGTAACACTGGTCCGACTGAAACGCAATGATTTTCAAACAAGGTTCCGCCATCCTAATGTTCAACACTATTACCCTAGACCACTGTCAGACATAAAATGTAACGTTAATATAAAATAAAAAATATAAAATGATGTAGGCTGTATCGGGGATACAGTCACGGTTCAGAGCGTTGCTAGGCAACCCCATTTAACCACGAGTGTCCAGCGAGACCTCGAGTGCCGTATTGCTTTTAGAAAACGTTACAACTTATAGAAATAATTATTTGATGACACAATATTTTTTTATTTTCTAAATTGTTTTTATTAAACAAATTCATTGAAATAATAAAGTACCTTGAATATATGTCAAAATGTTTCCACGGTTGCTAGGAGACGCATTCACTGTTTCTGTATGGGATTTACAGTCACTGTAGAACACGATTTCAACCGATCAATTTCCAGGATGGAAATAACCGATTTCATAAAAATATAATAAAAGTAAGAACCAGCTGAACATCTCAGTCAGTAGATCATGAGACTCTCAGTCTTAAGGTTGTGAGTTCGATCCCCATATAGGGTCCAGTACAGTACGATGACTGTAATGTAGTAAGATGAAACCGTACTACAGCCTTTACTACATCATTTATGGTGATAGATAGTACATCTACAGTCTTGAGGTTTCATATGTGGCATGTTTTCATTTATAATATTTTTAGCTTTTCAGTTCTTTAATATTGTTCAACACATATTTAATAAGGTCTATACAATTTGTTCATTTTGAATTCAACAATTACTTACATTCAATCTAGCAGCAATTCGTTGCCAATCTTTCTCTCTCCCTTTATTCATGGGAATGATTTTTTTAATTCTGATTTCTGCCTCACTAAAATTGC
>JAXDDW010000184.1:0-212500 GCA_034670385.1 Hoplostethus mediterraneus
TTTTTGTTAACATTTGGAGGAACCGGCTTCCAGTGACCACCTTCACTAACCCAATCAGATGAATCCATACATCACACTGCAGATGTTCCTAAATGACCTCAGGGATCACACAGATCACATTACTGTCTTGCCCTGTGATTTACAGACAAAGTTTGTCACCTTTTCTGAAACACCTCAAGACTTCCATGACTTCCTGACCGAAGGATTTTATCAGAAATAGAAGTGACCTTTCACCCTCGGAATACAAAAGGCAGCAGGAGATATCGAGGGCATCAGTGACATTTTTGCCAAAAATGAGTGTCACATATCATTGGAAAGCTCTCGCTGAGCTCTGTCTGATGGTCAAAAGAACACACTTGTAATCATAAATAAAATGAAAAATAAAGGGTTTCCAAGAGCTTCCATTCAAAAGGGAGTTGGAGTTGGAGGGGGAGCTTCACCTTGCTTGACCCCAACAAGTAAGCCAAAGGTTTTCTAAATGTCAGGTTAACTTGACGAGGCTGTGACGTCCAGGTTTCAAGTCTTCGGTTGGAGTCGGCACGCCATCGCCCCATACATCACAAGACTCGCCCACATCCTTGTCCAACTCTGATTCTCCTTAAACATCCATACTGGAGTTGCTCAGTGATGTCAAATGAAATCCATTTTGGTCATCCATAGATTTTCTGTTTCTTCTGTTTATGTCAGGTTGAAGTCTTGATGATTATCGACGTTTTTAAACATCCACATCTTTAGCTGTCACCCGTATGAGATATATTGACGAGGCCAGCCCTGCCACGGCACAAAAAAAATCAATTTTTTTCCTATCTGAGATGTTTGCTATTAGAAAAGCGATTTTTGTTTTGCAGCAACTCAGCTTCATAAAATGCACCCTGGGCAAGTTCCCCGTTATAAAGTCGTATTTGATAGGCAGGTGGAATCGGATAGAGGCGTTCAGAAACTGTAAGATTCCCATCCATAAAAGATTGTTCACATTTTTTATTAAATACTCCTCCGACTAGAAATCCTCACAGCATCTCCCTCTTTGAGCTTCAGATGTCGGGGTTTGTCCTGCAGGTTCTGAAACACTTGAAGCGTGTTGTCGGTCGTGCACTTCAACCAGTTTCATGTCAATACTATGATAACTACTGCCATGGCTATGAACTGGATCCTTGTGAAGGACTACCACATGCATGTCTTCAGGGTAAACCGCTCGACCACCCACGCTCTCAAACTGCTGCCCGTGGCAAAATGAACAATGTATGTTTTTGAAAAGTATGATTAAAGAATTCTCTTCCAGCGTCTTTTGTAGTTTCCCTGGAATTTTGCATGGACGTGAAAGCCCCGCCCACTTCCACTCCTCTCTCTTGTTTTGTTTGATATTGAATACAACATCAGTCAGGCCGCACAAAATGAGGCTGTGTCTCTTTAGTGGGTATTGGATGTAAGCATGATCAGAAACGAAGCAGTGGACGTTGTATTTATGCCACCGTTTCTCCCCCAGAAAGAAAAGAAAATATCATGCAACTCGGAAACCTCTTTCTGGGGACACTTAGGCCTCACATGCGACGCTGATCAATACCTGATCAATACCTAGCGAGAGTCTCAGTGCATGGACAAGGCTGAAAAATGAATGCACCTCCACTGTGATGCCTGAACGTCCAGAATCCATAAAGAAAAGCTTAGTTGACAATTTGGATTTGAGCTTTGGACCAGCTCTTGAAAATGGTTGAAGAAAAGGGGGGCACAGATGTTGCAACTGGTCGGGGGTGTTGCAGTCTGCTCTTTATAGTATCCAGGGGGGGGTGGGGGGGGGGGGGGAGAGAGAGCTGACCAAGCCACCCAGAAGATCTGTGCTCACTAGTAGATAGAGGTGTGGGTGGTGAGTCATTAGGAGACTCAGCGTGGAGGGAATGGTTCGAGGGTGGTGAGTAAAGAGGCAGGAATGAGGAAGAGGGAAAAACTCGGGATGGGAGAGAGTGGCGATATGGGGACGGTCCGGACAGCTCCTCATCGAGGTCACTGACAAGGTCAAGGAGGCGGAGGGAGAGGAGGAAGGAGGGAAAACTGCCATGGTGTGTTGTGGGGACCAGGACAGCTGTAGTCTCTGATAGATGTGTATGGTAAGGGGGGGCGGGGTCGCTGGTCTGGGGTCAGAAACAAACGTGGGGCTTGAAACAAATGTGTCACAGATATCAATGATTCAGAGACAAAAGTAATAAAATGAACAAAAACATAAAGGCAGGGCTTCCTGTCTAAAGGGGTGGGGCTTCCATGACATCATCGATCAACCCTTTTGACAGGAACCCTATATCTATCCTCTCTGATTTCCATTTCGCTCTAAACCCTCAATAAAGTGACTTTAGTTTTCAGTTTCCCCCAACTCATGTAGCAGACAGATGCTGTCCTCTTCTGGTGGAGCGCTGAACCTGTCTGGGTCTGCAGCTGGTAGTTGGACCGGACCTCAGCTGTGGTTCTGTGTGGCCTGCAGCTGTTCTTAATGGGACAATGTGTTCCTGGTTTGTGTGGATGCAAAATATCAATGCAACATTTTTTTGTCATTCTATACTAGAAAAATGTGTGAATGTTATCCTGCTTTTGTACCAGCAGTCAACAGTCATCAACAACAACCCATCGTTTACACCCGTTCTCTGGGGGTTGTCTAAAGGCATTCTGGGAAATGTGTGAACCCGCTAACTGCAGTAGAAGTAGAAAAGGCAGGTTGAGGGAAAGTGGGTACAATAAAAAAAGTTAATTATAAAACTTATATAACTTTAATAATCTATCTATCTATCCATCCTCTATCTATCTATCTATCCATCCTCTATCTATCTATCTATCCATCCTCTATCTATCTATCTATCTATCTATCTATCTATCTATCTATATTAGTTACTGATATTGTAGCTCTGGTGGCCTTGAGCCCCATTTTGCCCTGCTGTAGTCTAGTAGTTACTATGTTCATTGTCGCCATCTAGTGGCTGGAAGTGGGAATTTATGACATGGGGCCAGTGAGACATTTTTACCAAAGACAATGCCAAAGCAATGCCAAAGTGGGTCAACAATCATATCAAAACATTACAGAAAAATGATTATAAAATGATATTATATGGTGGTCGAACAAACTTATTGGACTCTTTGGATCCTTGGTTTCCTATCGAGGCAACTGTGAGAAAACTCTATCAGGCTGTTGAAAAGAAAGACATTACCAAACTTAGTTTCACTGTATCGATGAGATATTCACCAGAGCATGAGAGTTTCATACAAGACCAAAGAACAGTCAAGTGGAAGTGAAGTACATGACAGAATGAGCATACTTGGCTTTTCCTCAAGCTGACTACCTTTAACTCGACTTGGCTTCATCCCAGGGACAACCTAATGAACTGGCACAAGCTAAATGTCTTGCTCTTTCTGAGCC
Organism: Hoplostethus mediterraneus; assembly: GCA_034670385.1. Classification (NCBI taxonomy): domain Eukaryota; kingdom Metazoa; phylum Chordata; class Actinopteri; order Trachichthyiformes; family Trachichthyidae; genus Hoplostethus; species Hoplostethus mediterraneus. The sequence continues at coordinate 3,398 of JAXDDW010000184.1, forward strand.
TCCTTGTGGCGGCGTGGAGGGTATTGGAGCAGCGGTAGTCCAATGATTAAAGCAACAAGCTCATGACTGGAGGGTTGTTGGTTTGAGTCCCAGCTGGCAACATTCAGAAGTAAACAGGACACACAAAGACAAATCTGGGAAAGGTTTACCAATTTCCTCAATGGCTGAGGAAGGCGGATGGGGGAGGGGGCATTTTGGAGGTGATTTTAAATGTCAGGTGTGTCTTTCTTGAACAAAACCCTTGATTATCTCACTCACATCACTCTCACAAAAGTGTGCTCAAGCAGACTTAGACTATTATGTTGCTTATACAAAACAATGGACGCCTTTCCAAACCCTTACCACAACATCTTAACATTTTTTGGCAACTTGCGATGCCAGTTTCACAATCAGGTATGTGATGGGACTTGGCTCCAATGCATTGGTGGGATTGCACAAAACTCCAAGGTCCAGCTCTGTAAAAGACGTTAGCACCAAAGAAGAATGTACAATGTCAGTGCTTACAATTATAATAAAGTTGAGTTGTTGGGATTGCACAAAACCCAAAGGTCCAGTTTCATAAAAGATATCTTGAAGTTGCATGGAAGGTCTTCAGCAAGAACCTGGATAGTTGAGCGTGATCTGGCCAGGCTTGGTGCCAGGGAATTTCCACCTTGTCGGATGGTCTCCAGTAGTTGGTTTTCCAGTAGTTGAGTATTTCGTCATCCTCCTCCCCCTCGTTCATCTCCAGCGCTGAACACAGGCTGGGCCGCTGACTCGTGGGCAAGAAGGGCCTCGTTTCAAAGAGATCTTCAAAGCCTTCCAACCAAGCGAGTTTAAACTTCCTGTGTCGACTGTCGTTTAGCTAACGGCGCTCTGCCTCCCACCGGTCTGCATCGCTCTCCTCTTGGGTAGCAGAGTGTTGGGCTGAGGCTGAGTCCCATTAGCTCCCCCAACGGTTTGAAGGATAGGACCGCGTGGGCGGGCTGCAGCAATAAGCCCTCTCGGTGCTGTTGATGGTCAGAGGCTCCGAGGGCAAAATATCTGAGCTGTCCTCTGGTGGAGAATCCTCACTCAGAGGAATAAAGCTTAAATTTGTGTCACATGTCGTTGTCTTCTCCTGCAGGTGACAGACCTGGCAGCGTTTGGCCTGGCAGGTGGAAAATTCCCCCGAATAAAACTGTCAGGCTTTTGAGTGAGGCTGGCGTCTCTGGACAGGTTCCTCCCGCCACGTGTTTGATTGGCACCAGGCATGTCTTACTAGGATGTGGATTAAATATGTTGCATTTAATAGGCACTGGATCCTGGAGCTGCCATCTGTGAGGCATCTTGTGCACAAACATGTCCAGGTGGATCATCAACACACAGATTGCTTTGCTTTGTCACTGCTGTCACTGTCACCCTTCTCCTTGTCTGTGCCTGGCTGCCTGGAGGACTTCCGATGGAACAGGACGTAGCTCGGAACTGGAACAGTTGTTGTCCCTGGGTGCTTGGCTCTCCTTTACTGTCTGCTTTTATTTTACCAGCCAAGTACACCCTTCCATCTTCCATGTTCTGAGGTTATTGTTTGTGGTAGGTAGGTAGGTAGGTAGGTAGGTAGGTAGGTAGGTAGGTAGGTACTTTATTAATCCCTGAGGGGACATTTCTTAGTCATAGGCATGTTGTCCCTCTTCATCATGGACTGTGTCAGGTTTGATGGCAGCCTTGGCCTTATTGTATTAAAATCCCTTATACTTATTATTTATTTATTTATTTATTTATTTATTTATTTATTTATTATTTTAAAATTTTAAAATCTTATTTAATTTTAATTAATTGTATTCTTTTTTTTAAATGTCTTTATAAATGTCCTTGTTTAAAACGTCTTTCAATGCCTCATGTAAAGCACTTTGAAATGCCTTGTGTATTAAAGGTGTTATAATAAACTTGCCTAGTGTCCTTGCTTCATATTTATTTTTCTTCTTTTAAGCTATCAACGCATTCAAAGTGGGAAATGTTCAGCACATTCGGGAGAGGAGCGCTACTACATTACTAAGCCATCTGATTCATAGTTTATTCCCAATGTTTTGGTCCCACAGGAAGAGCTGGCAGAAGGTTCAGAGCAGAACACACAGGTGATGTCATCAACTCACAGACAGAGACCTCTCTACCCTCTGACACTGATACTACTACTAGTACTACTACTACTGCTACTGTTACTGCTACTGCTACTAGTACTACTACTACTACTGCTACTGTTACTGCTACTGTTACTGTTACTACTACTGCTACTATTACTACTACTACTACTGTTACTGTTACTGTTACTACTACTGCTACTGTTACTGTTACTGTTACTACTACTGCTACTATTACTACTACTACTGTTACTGTTACTGTTACTACTACTGCTACTGTTACTGCTACTGCTACTACTACTAGTACTACTACTACTACTGTTACTGCTACTGTTACTACTACTGTTACTGTTACTACTACTGCTACTATTACTACTACTACTACTGTTACTGTTACTGTTACTACTACTGCTACTGTTACTGTTACTGTTACTACTACTGCTACTATTACTACTACTACTGTTACTGTTACTGCTACTACTACTAGTACTACTACTACTACTGCTACTGTTACTGCTACTGTTACTACTACTGTTACTGTTACTACTACTGCTACTATTACTACTACTACTACTGTTACTGTTACTGTTACTGTTACTACTACTGCTACTGTTACTGTTACTGTTACTACTACTGCTACTATTACTACTACTACTGTTACTGTTACTGCTACTACTACTAGTACTACTACTACTACTGCTACTGTTACTACTACTGCTACTATTACTACTACTACTAGTAATATTACTACTACTAAAGTTACTATTACTGCTACTACTAGTAATACTACTACTGCTACTATATTTACTACTACTACTATTACTACTACTGCTGCTACTATTACTACTCCTACAGCTACTTCTCCTAATAGTACTACTATTACTACTACTGCTGCTACTATTACAACTTCAAAAACAAAACATTACCTGAAGTTTAACAATCAATGTTTGTAAAATGCAGAGGATCCAGCCTGCAAAAAGGTTATTCTTTTGTCAACCAAGGACTGAAGCTGCCATCCTTTCAAAAGTACTATCATTTGTTTTAATGTTGTCATTTTATATTTGCAGGTATTTCTATTTTCAAGTGATAGTTATGTCATTTTTGCACATATTTCATTGGATTTGTATGTCCCAAATCATCAGGTACAGATACAGTAGTTTCAATGGTGTTCAAAGGTGTTGATGTATATTGGTATAGTCTATGATAGAATTAGAAAAGACATAAAGGGCCCCTCCAATCTAGGCTTTATCTTCTGATAGGCAGAACCTGATACTTAAAAAATAAGACCCTAATAAGCAAAGAATTGAAAGACTGAAATCAAACGGGCTGTGCTTGTATTTCCAGGACCAACACTAAACATGTTTACATAAAATCCTAGGCTATGCTTAAGTGTAACTTTTTGTTTGCTATTTAAATAGGAAGTTGTTAGTAGCCTAATATGATCTATTTCAATTATCTTACGGTTGCACTGTGTAAATGTTTGTGAAGAAAACAGTGTGACAACGTGTCTGACACAATAGGACTCTTTATTAGAAAAGGAAACTAGTTATAACCTGTTGCCATTAGAAATCTAAAAATAACCTCGAGCAAAAGACCAGAAGGTGCGTTTTATTTCCCCGCCGCAAACAGCCAACTGCTCGGCTTCAAAGAGAGTTGTGGGGAGAGCCAGACTCCTCCTGGGGGGCCATTATTTAGTTAGTTCAGTTCAACTGTATTGTCATTCCACCTTACACACATGCAGAGTGAAAGAGAAAGCTATTTCCTGCAGTCCAAATAAGAGTAGAAACTAGACAATACAAAACGAAACAATGCACAAGACGACACAGTACAACAATGCAATGGTATTTTATTTTTTCTTTATTTAACCAGGTCCAGTACTGCGTTTTGGAGTAATACCAATTGGAAATAAAAGTAACGCAAAAGCAGATACTTTTATTTAAATCGCTGCAATCACACTCTTCCGGTGTTAAATCAGCAGGGATTCCAAAAATAGGTTTTATTTACACGCCCAGAGGTTGCTATTTCCATCAGTGCCGTTTGAAATGTAATTCACAGACATCTCACTATTCCTGTTGGAGGGTTTATAGTGTTGCGCCACCGCAGTCACAGTCTGTTTCACCGAAGTCTTTGTGTTTGTCTACTCTGCTTTGCGGAAAAACAAGGCTCTGATTCCAACCAGCTGTTTCCCGCCTGAGACAGATCAGCTGCGCACACACACACACATACGCGAACACAAACACGCGCGCGCGTAGTAGGCGGAGGCAGTAAGCCCACACACACACACACACACACACACACGCAGGGAACCCCATCAGCTGTGGGAGCAACACAGCTTCAACTTGCCTTTCTTTTCCAACTATCTTCGGATTTTTAAAAAAGAAGAAATATTTTAGATATGTGCCACTGAAGACTGAAGCGAGATCTCTGCAGCAATACAGCACCGTGTGTGTATATACAAGAAGGAGGGCGGCGAAAAACACACAATTCACGGACTTCAGAAGGTGGCTGTGAAAGCATGGAATATTTCATGATGCCGACAGAGAAGATACCGTCCTTACAGCAGTTCAAGAAGTCGGAGAAGGATGTTATTGGGGGTCTCTGCAGGTTTGTTTCCGTGCCGGGGGGGGGGAACTGTGTGCACACCTTGGCGTTCATGTGGCTGCTGCAGATTGTGATTGCAATCGGGGCTTGAAGTCAGCATGCTAGCCGTTAGCTCCTGCGTTACTTTGCCAGCAACATGGTTGTACAACTAGTAGCCCCTCATGCCAGCTAATGTTAGCTGCGAGGACTGCCCTGGTGGATCGATTACTGCATCATTTATTATTAACCTGCGCTGCCGTAGCGCACGCGATGGCCCACGAGGCACATTTGCTGCCGCTGTAGTTCAGAAATATGTAAATCAACGGGGCGAAATCGATACATTTACGCGTAGTTCAACACAACCACGTGGTTACTGCCGTGTTGCCCGCCGCTTTGCTGCTATAGACTAAACCAGATGTTTGCCACGATGTTTCATCCCCAAAACGCCTCGCCGATGTCACCAAATAGTGTGCAGCTGTCGTCTGCTGGTAGTTAGTCTGTGCGGCGGGAGATGAAATGGGTTTTCTGACGTTATGCGTGGTGAAATAAGGAAATGGTCCTGACCACCTAGCTAGCTAGCTGCTCCGTGGGGCAGCCATGCTTGTTGTGTGTCGTGTGCTGAAATTAGCTTAGCTTAGCTAGGTAATTATCCTAGTAAGCACCCATTTTACAATCGCGCTGGGTAATTGCACGCTACTGTGCCCATGCGTCTACTTTCCTCAATTGGAAGACGTCGTATGTTAGATTTAGCGGCGGACATAGCTCGCTAGCAGGTTTCAACACAGTGGCTAGCTTGGAGCTAACGGGAGAAAGCATTGTTCTCCATGGCCGGGGGCCTGGTGGAGTCACATTTCACTGCTACCGTCCAGCGCTGCTCCGGGCTCCCAGGTGTCTCGACGCGCCCTCTGGTGGCCATGTTGGAGGTCTGCAGCTCCTGGCGCCGACGGCTGAGAACAGCTGATTGTATTTTTAAACTCAGGACTTTGACCAAGGACTGATCATTTCGTCTCTTGAACATGTGATAGACGGTGTGTTTACTGTCAGCTTGTTAGTTAGTGTATCTGTGCAGCTAACCATGCCTGTTTTGGTGACGTGGTGTGAGTAGAACTGTGTCACTGTTGCCTAAATTTAGGAACAAATGATCAGCTATAATGTTACAGTATGGCTCCATGCCCACAACTAAAGGTATCCTTTTCATGTGTGTATTTTTCTTGCACAGTTATTATATGTTTAGACATTATTTATGTACAGCGAGTTCTCCAGTAGACCTCCAACATGCAGCCACAGCACCGTGTCACTTGTTTGTGAAAACAAAACCACATGTCTAAACCGAAATTTCTCAATGGGCATCAGAGAATAACACATTCTGGGCAGCCTCAGCTACCGGTTACACTTGAGCAGGGATGCAGTTCAGGGTAAAGACACCCGAACCCACTTACTCATCACTTACCCTATTTATTTGCAGAATAGCTACCTACATTTTTTTAATTCTGAGAAATCTTTGAGCGAAGAAAGGATGTTTTAAAGGAATGTATCTCTATTTACCATTATGTCACTGCTCTCAAATGTTTGAGATTTAGGTCCTGTTAACATTTTAGTGGGCAAATGAAAATAATTGTTGTATTTTTTTCATATTTGTCAGTTGATTTACTGTCCTTTAGTTGATCTAGGTGTTCTCATTCCTAATAAACAGTATGAGCGTCGTCATAGCGTCGTCCGTCTCACTACCCTGCCGAGCATCACTTCCCGTGTCCTTTCAGAAACATTCTTGGTGTTTGCATTGTGCTCATCTTTACCTTTAATGGTTCACTTATTGCTCTCCTTGAGTAAATATGACAGAAGAGGTTTTGCCACCATAGGGTCCAGCCTCAAGTTTAAACTCCAAGACCTCCAAGTGGCTGGACCAAGGAATGTCTCAGCTCTGGCTGAGAGAGAGAGAGGAGGTTTCAGTGGTTTTTGTAAACTAACAGCCGGTCAAGTACATTTTTGTTTTGTATTAATTTCAGGTGCGATAATAAATGAAGCTGTTGATTCTCACTGGTGTCATTTTTGAAAGAACTGAGATTTAATACTGCCAAGAGTGGAAAGCGTGTTAGTGAACTACAGCAACCATAATTCATTGCACCTATGACACACAGACGATTTGAAAGGAAGCCTCAATATGATGGGAGGATACTAGTCAGCTTATCCTGGGTTAAGAGACTCTGGTGCCTGCTTACTGAATGAAACGTAAACAAGAAACTGTCAACAACAATACCAATACCATCACTCTCCCCCCCCCTCTCTCCCTCTCAGCCTGGCCAACATCCCCCTCAGCCCGGAGATGGCCCAGGACCAGGAGAGGCGTATCCGCCGCGAGATCGCCAACAGCAACGAGCGCCGGCGCATGCAGAGCATCAACGCCGGCTTCCAGTCCCTCAAAACACTCCTCCCCCACACAGACGGAGAGAAGCTCAGCAAGGTGCAGCACCCCGACACGAACGCAAACGTTTTCTTTTCACGTGAACTGTTCCTCCACGCTGTTTACGAGTGTCCCTCACAGTAGACCCGATGAAGCCCTGACTGGCACCGGTTTTGTAGGGATGTTTCGGATGTGTCACCGGTCTTATATTGTCACCTGTGGTTTTGTCCCTGCCAGGCGGCCATCTTGCAGCAGACGGCGGACTACATCTTCACCCTGGAGCAGGAGAAGACGCAGCTCCTGCAGCAGAACAACCAACTCAAACGCTTCATCCAGGTAACCAGGCTCACCGCCTTGTTTCGTAGTTACTCGGCGTGGGGACTTTTGGTGTAAGCAAAAGAGGAAACTAAGCAATGGATACTTTCACTAGCTACTTTGCAAATCTAATGTGGTGAATTTTGAGATCCTAGAGAGACTCCAACCAGTAGATGGCCTTGGTAGCAAAAGTGGTTCAAACCAGTGTTGTAGTCGAGTCACCAAACCTCAATACCGAGTCGAGTCTCAAGTCCTCAGTGTTCCAAGTTACTGAAGTCGTGTCCAAGTCTCAAGTCTTCAGTACTCGAGTCCAAGTCATTCATCCTAGACGTATGCACACTAAGCTCTCATACAAAGCCTCTGGTCCTGATCGCGAGTCCTCTTCGCCTCGCAGGAGTTCAGCGGCTCGTCGCCCAAGAGGAGGCGAGCGGAGGAGAAGGACGAAGGCATCGGGTCTCCGGACACGCTGGAGGAGGAGAAGGGAGACGAGCTCCGGAGGGAGATGCTGGAGCTCCGGCAGCAGCTGGACAAGGAGCGCTCCACCCGGATGCTGCTGGAGGAGCAGGTGAGGAGGAACGCCCGATCATCCCGCGGTGAAAGGATGGAGGGACGTGTGTGTCTGGTTAGCTCAGCGGGTAGAGCTTCACACTCAGTCTTAGGGTTGTCGGTTCAAGCCCCGCACGGTCCACAAGGGATCAATAAAGTATCTATCGTCTAATTTTGGACGTCGAGGTATTTCAGCTTGTTCCACCGCTTCACGCCTGAGGAGTTGCTCTGGGTAACAGCAGCTAAACGCCTACAGTGTGTTGAATAGGAAAGGGGAAGGAACGACGGCCACAAAGATAAACTGAAACCTAAAGAGGAAAGAGGTAGTAGACAGCGGTGGTGATGCTCTCCCCGCAGCAGGTGCTGCTTTAAGGTAGTAACACATATCTGTGTGTGTGTGTGTGTGTGTGTGTGTGTGTGTGTGTGTGTGTGTGTGTGTGTGTGCTTGTGTGTGTGTGTGTGTGCATGTGTCTAGATGCGCTCTCTGGACAGCCACCTCCACCCCGAGCGTCTGAAGGTGATCACCCAGCAGGTGGAGGAGGAGCAGGCTCACCTCCAGAGCCAGACGCTGCTACGGCTGCAGCAGATCCACGGGCAGGCCGACAAACACACACACAGCCCACAGGTCAGACACACACACACACACACACACACACACACACACACACACACACACACACACACACAGGTCAGACACACACACACACACACACACAGCCCACAGGTCAGACACACACACACACACACACACACACACAGGTCAGACACACACACACACACACACACAGGTCAGACACACACACACACACACACACACACACACAGGTCAGACACACACACACACACACACACACACACAGGTCAGACACACACACACACAGGTCAGACACACACACACACACACAGGTCAGACACACAGCAACACACACACACACACACAGGTCAGACACCAAAACACTGCTATTAAAAATGGTTTACAAGCAGGGAGACTTGAAGCTCAAAAACAAGCAGCAGAGTTTATCTTGTTCTTCTTCTACTCCTCCTACTCTCTTCTTCTACTGTTAAGGGCCTTGGGTACCGTGTGTGTGTGGTATGTGTGTGTGTGTGTGTGTGTGTGTGTGTGTGGTACAGCGGCGTTGCCTTAAAACACTTCCGTCGTGTGACTCTGACACCGTCTGTCTGTCCTCCGTCCACCAGGTGCCGGCTCCGCCCACCCCCCCGGCCCCGACCCACCACCCCACGGTCATCGTCCCGGCGCCGACACTAAGCCAGCACCCCCACCATCACGTCACCGTGGTAACCATGAGCCCGGCGGTCCACACCAGCACCGTGTCGACGTCCAGACAGAACTTGGACACCATCGTGCAGGTGTGTGTGTGTGTGTGTGTGTTTTTTTATAATCTGTACACAGGGGGGGGTCGTTGTTGTCATGGTGATCATGGAGAGGCGGGGCTTAGCAGGAGAAACACCCTAGCGGTAACACGCTCCTCGATTCACATTTAACTGTTTTAAATCATCAGTAAACCAAATTTTGTTTTGTTTTGTTTTTGTTAGCATGTTGACTTGCAATTGGTGGCAAATTGAAATATAAAGATTATTTGAAAATGGAAATTGTTTTCCGATATAAAAGAAAAAGTTTTCAAGTGTATAGAGTATTAGTTGCAGCCGTAACCGACGGTGTTTTCGGCCCCCTGCAGGCGATCCAACACATCGAACGCACCCAGGAGAGGAGGGCCAGCGCCGAGGAGGAGCAGAGACGAGCCGTCATCGTTAGCCCCGCCCACGTCGCCATGGACACCGCCTGCTCGGACACAGACACCGACACGGAGGGGGAGGACTGCACGATGAACTGATCCATCACCTTTTCACCACCATACATCCAAACACACACACACACACACACACACACACACACACACACTCAGCAGAGGCATCCCCGCAAGGCAGAGAGAGACTCCGAGCCGCGTTGAGGCGTCACTCGACCAAAGTGCCGACAAGCGAACCCAACACATTTCCAGTACCAACCCACTGTAAGGAACGATTCCCTCCAGGAGCTCGACTACTTTTAAAAAAAAAGAAAAAAGAAAAAGAAACGTTCTTTCTTTGGCATTATCCCCGATTCCTAAATCCAGTGGTTAAGCTCTCTGTCTGTCAGTCACGTACTGTAAAGTCTCTGAAGATGCCCGACATGCAGCGGAGGCCCGGTGGGTCCTAGTGCCCCGTGGGCTCCCGGAGGCTCGGCGGGGCTCCTAGAGGCTGTCTTCCAATGCCACATCTCTCTCTATGCTGTTTCACATTGGAACACAGTCTCTACTGCGGGGGTCAGACCAGACACCCGGAGGTCTGCATGTAGAAGCTATCAAGCATCTGTCCGTCCTTCCTGTTTTTTTTTAACGTGTGCTACATACAATCACCGTTACCCAGCCCTCACGTGCGCTGACAGTGTTATTTGTGCTACAAATTGATAGACGCCAATATGATGGAGAGTTGAATGTAAACGACACAATAAGCAAGCAAGCTCTTACTCTTCGATTCAGTAAAAGGGAATCGGGAGTTGGACTTATTTTACCATTTGTTTTTGTACGTCATGAAACCGGGCTACAGTTGAACATGTTTCTAAATTAACTTTTTTTTTTCGGGGGGGGGGGGTGAAAAATGCGAACTTAATTTGAGCGTACATGTTGAATGAAATAATGTCCGATTTACTTGAAGAAAAAGATTCCGTGTTGTGTTCAAGTTTCGATTTAGCCCTTAAAAAAAATAAGCTCTTTAACAATTTACATCGTTCTCTGGTTTTTAAAGTTTCTTTTTTTTTTCTTCGTCAGGGTTACTGAATGTAGAAGGTGATGATGTTTTATTGTTTTGAGATTATCAGCTGAAATTTGGAGGTGTTGTCAGATTCACACGAGGAAACTGGGGTGGGGGGGGGAGTAGGGGCATGCTTTGAGTTGTGGAGTCAACCAGGGAGGGAACGGTCGGCTGGTTGAACAGGATTTGGCTTGATTGCTCTCCATCAACCAAACCAGTCAAACTTCATCCCTAGATCACGAGATTTGGAAACATCAATCATCTGAAAACCTGAAACAGACTCCCCCCCATCCTCCCTCCCTCCCTCCCTCCCTCCCCCAAAGACTCCTAGTCTAACGTCTGTTATTGGTGTGTTGATTTCAGTGACTATGCACTAAGAGTTTTTGGTATTTATGCAATCCCATCTCCAGTACTTTTTGTTGGCGTCACTCATAAACGAGGTGGAGTGGAGAGGTTATCTATGCACCGTCGACAGGCGTGTACATGACACCCACATGTACCTAACTTGACGCGCGCGTGTATCAAAGAATGTAGTCTCTACTTACAAGGTGCTCTTCGTCAACCTGGTGCTCTTCTGACTAGCGGTGAACTGGTAACTATCACCTAGTCAGGTATAGTCGTTGGAAACTAGAAAATGAAATTGGTCTTTTCCATATATAGAAATGTTTTGGAGAGTGGGGGGGGGGGGGTAGTTCAGTCCTAATACACATGGCAGCACATTTTAATCATCATGAAGACTGTAATTTCTCACATTGTGATATATTTTTTTTGTTATATGAAGAATAATCTTCAGCTGGATGAGTCATATTGCCAAGCCGCGTGAACACCGACCAAAACCCGAGTCAAGAAAAAAGGTGTAGAACACGGAGAACGGAGAACGGTACCGAAAGGGTTGTCGCTTTTAGTTACTCCAACTAAACCTGTTCAGACGGGCTGCTGTACACTTTCACTTCATCCAACGCCACACAGAGTGCACAATCAACGCCCCGTGTGATTGAAACCCCCGTTGTAATGCACTGAACTGAACCGGAGGACCCCCGCCCCCCCCCCACCCAAACCCTCCACCACAGCGTACACGAGCCCCTCCGCGTTACACCGCTTGTATTTTGTCTTGGGAATCTGACTGGAATCGCTCCTCCTCTCCCGTCACTTCCGGTCTGACGCGCTGACTTGATGCTGTAAACATTCCATTTATTTGGATCCGTATGTCGTTTTGATCTCATCCTGTATGTTCTGTTGCCAAGTGAATGAATGCGTGTTACTATTTGCTATATGTTCTTTTTCGCCTGAGGTGTGCTTTTATTTTGGCAGGTTTTTGTGGGTTTCCTGTTTCTTTCTTTTTGTCATGTTTGTGTTTGTGAAGCTTTTTTTTTTTTTTTTTTTTTTTTTAAAGGGCTGGACGTTTTACGGACAAATCTTAAGCCTAGTCTTAGGTTATTTTAGTACGTCTTTATGGGACAGTTGTTGTGTTGAGGCTTGATATTGGTGAGAGAAACGCTTTGCCCTGAAATATCGATGTACATTGTATAGCAGCACTGCTGTCTTTTTGGTGGGATGCGAGATAATTGATGATATGAAGCACTTGCTGTTCTGTACCGCCTGAATCAACGATGAGGGAGATTCTTGCCATTTATTTTTTTTAAAGCTCTTTGCTGTGACCTAAACCGAACAGCTGTGTCTTTTTGTCTTCTGCCTTTCTGTCGTTTTCATCTGTCTTTCCTGTCATCCCGTTTCCCATTTTTTTGATGACAAACTTTTTTTTATATTTCTGTGATTTCTGTTTGTTTTCCGTCAGTCCAGGTCGATGAGAAGCTGTTATATTTTGTTTATAAAAAAAAAAAACGTGGGTAAATGGGCCTTTGTAAAGATGAGAAAAACAATAAAATTTGTACTTTGTTTTTTATTACACTGGGGGAGAATGAGTCTTGTTATTGATGCACCGGTGATGCTCAGGTTTACACTGATCAAGTTTACTTCCACTATACTTCATATGACTCTTTTTGTCCACCAGGTGGCGGTGTTTAGTGACTGATTTAGCATTTCTAGAGGAGCGTCTGCAGCCCGAGGCTTGTTCATATTTATGAAAGACAAACTCAATCTTTTAAAGGAGTATAGTTACAGATCCACACACTGGTGGCCATACATTCAAATGTCATAAAATAATTGAGGTTGTAGAGAAACGAGATTCATTGCATTTTACTACTATTATGTTTGTGGCATTAGTTATATACTATTTTAAAAAAGCCATGCAGACAGAAACCTAACCCTACAGCTGCTAGAAGCTCTGGTTGTTAAAGCTACAACATGGCCACGCGCTTGCTGCTTCCCTGTGTTGTCCTAACATCCCTGATTGGGCCAGGCAACTGCTCTGACACACAATGGCCGACGTGGGTGCAGTTGCTGTGCCCCACCTCCATGGGCATGCCCTTTGACCTTCTGCCAGAGGGGTATATATATCCTGAGAGACTAAGGGAAGGCCCCTGGCAGCCAAAATGAAGTCTCCGGTGTGTGCGTGCTGCGTGCTGCTCTCTCTACTGGCCCTAGCTGCTGCAGGTATGGATGAGGGTAAATGGGGTTGGTTTTTAAAGCGTGTTGACTTCAGATTGATGTGTTGCACAAATGCATGTAGCTCCTCTGGGAGTTATTTGAGCGGGTGCGATGTTTCTAATGGGAATGCTCATTCACTGAGGTTGGGTAACTACCCAGTTGGTCCAAGAGGGCGGCTATGTTCACGTCCCTGTCGAAGCATCAGTGATCCATTTATCAGGCTGAGACTTGGAGTGATTGATTTTTAGTTCAGTCCATTTTCAGGGAGAGAAATTGAGATCTGTAAGTTACTATTTGATGACCCATAGATAAATAACTGAATGATTTCCTGGTTATCTATGGATTTTAATGTACCTGCATTTAATTTGCTAGGCTTTATATTAGTTTGAGTTCATTGTCTGTCATGGTGAGGCGTTCAATTGTATCACACTGCATGTATCAAGGCTGTAAGAGAGCAGAAAAGGGTTTTGTCTTTGCATAGTGCCGTGCTTTACGTCTACACACACACACACGCACACCACGGTGCACGTGAACTCAGCTCGTCATGCACAAAGCCCAACGGTGCAGAGCGGGAGCGTTGTGGCGGTTCAGGGAAATGCCAGCGCTGAGACGTGACACCAGCTGATGGAAACTGTCCCGTCTGCTTACTCTTACCCCGGAGAGAAACCCGGAGTGACAGGAGAGAGCCAGAGCCGACGGATCAGACCGGGCGCTGATCGGAACGACTTGGACTCGACTACAAAGAGTCACATTCTCTCCCCCGGCCCAACGAAAAGTTGGCTGAATCGATTTGTTTTCCCCCAGTGCTTCTACTTTGGTGTCTTGGCTGTCTTTTCACAGCAGTTGCCTTTAACCACGGTGTTGAATACTCAGTGAGGCTTTGGGCTTTTTTACAATCACTTGACACTATATGAGACGGCCCCAGTCTTTTAGAGGCGCGCTATCATTGCTTGTCAAGTGAATTGATTGATGTTATATCGATCGAAAAAACAATTGCCATGACACTAATGGAGCCAGACGTATCACAACCTTTCACACTGATTGTTGCAGTGGATGAAATTTGCCGTGCTTGATTCAAGTTGGAGCAGGGGATACCCTTGTCTGCCCTTGCAGGCTTTCATTTTGGCCCCTGCAAGCTGCCGTAGTCAGGTGTCAGGCATTAGTCAGGGGGAGTAGACACCAGATACTATGGACTGATACACATCCCTTTAAGACTCACAGGAATACACACTTTTCATCACGTGTACACACACATTTACACGAGACAATCCGACACACACACACACACACACACACACGTACACGACATAGACTCAATGTCTACAGTTTAGATCACATTCAGTGTCTTAATAAAGCTTCTCCGCTCAGGACAGTTTATCTTTGCCCGTGTCTGCAGAGCCGCTAATCTGCCCTTCCAGCCAGTCAGGCAGCCAGGCAGCAGGATCCATGTCCAGGGGATGTCCCAGCTATAACCAGCATGAGAGGGCAAGGCAGAGGGCATGTATGACCAGGATACAGTAGCCAGACAGACGAGCTGTTTTGAGTTATCCTGCACCGATAATGAAGGACCACCAATGGGCTGCATGGGTGGAAATAAATAGCGATGGTGTTGCAAATCAATCATCTCATTTTAGAGCAATCAATCTATTTTTTTTCAAATGTGGGAAGGGACTTTAGGTGCATCAATTGTACTTGGCAGTCTGAGTCACACTGTTGCAGGGTGTGTGTGCAATAGTGCCGTGCAGTTGCAGGCCGGCCTCATGACAATCACAGGGAGCGTCACTCTTCCTGAAAATAGGAGTGGAATTATCCCTCCTTCTTTTCACCCCCTGACTCATTGTGGGACTATTTCTGTCTCTGAGAGGGAGCTCAGAGTACCAACCAGGAGGCAGGCACCTGTCGCCCTCCATCCCTGCTACAGTAGCAGGACCACCAGACAGGCACATTACATAGCATTATATTGTGACAGTCGCTCTGCACCAAGTTCTACAGTGTTGGTGGCACATTAGTGATGATTGGGGAGGGCATCGCAATTATGACAGATCATTTTTTTGCTTCTGTGTTCAACTGATTTCCGTTCTTGATTTAAGACTTGATGACCAGAGGGAAACTGTCTCAGCAGCAGCACACACAACATATCAAAACAACATTAAAGAGCTTTAAAAAGTGAAGGTTTAAATGAATGGTGTAAAAAAAACAGAAAGAACAGAAGAACTAGAAAGAAATCTGTCAGAAAACCTGCTTAGTTATTTCCACATGTACTCTCTCTCCTACTGTCCTCCCTTCACATCTTCCTCACTACAGTAACTTTCATTCGACTAACATTGGCTACTAGCTTTATAACAATCCTGAGGCGTGCAACATGGAGTTGGGCCACTAGGCTTATTCTTGTGACTCGGGGGGGTTTGGTTTCTGCCTGTATGGCTTTAGAGACCTAGCATGTTTGTGATATGCTGCATTACTACACACATTTTCTGTTGTGTGCTCAAACAGTTGACAAGAGGGTTGGGGTTGGGGTTAGGATTGGGGTTGGGATTGGGGTTGGGGTAAGGATTGGGGTTGGGATTGGGGTTGGGATTGGGGTTGGGATTGGGGTTTGGGGTTAGGATTGGGTTTGGGATTGGGATTGGGGTTGGGGTTAGTTTTAGGATTGGGATTGGGGTTGGGGTTGGGGTTAGGATTGGGGTTGGGGTTAGTTTTAGGATTGGGGTTGGGATTGGGATTGGGGTTGGGTTTAGGAAGCCTAGCAGTAAATATACACTGCATTTATCTAGGTGTGCAAATTTCTGCTTCCCCTTTGGAGTGTCTCACCCGTACACGTACGTAATGGATCCTCTGCAAAGTCATTAGTGGTAGGGTTAGTGAACGTAACCCAACATCACCAGCACGCTTAAGGATCTTGGCGGCTGCAGACGCAGACGATGCTGTAGCCGTCTTTGGACAACGTCCAAACCTCCCAGCGTATTTATCCCCCGTGGCCGTATGAGAACAGCATCCTGGTTCCCTCCTCAGGTTACGCCTCACTAATCCCCATCTCATTTGTTTCACTCAATTAGAGACACCTACGGTACACTTAAGTCTGGCCGAGACACGTTTTACGAGCAAGGTCTATGAGCCATAGGCTGAACATCAAGGCTAGAGAAGCGTGGGTAGTTTTAGTGGCTGTGATGTCGACCTCTGTCTATGACAAAGAGGCAATACAGGAAAGGTATTTTAGAGCATCACTCGATGGTATATGGAGGCTTCCTCTCCTTGCATCCAACCATTATCCTTCTGAAGACAGACGATGCTCACAAGCTGTCAAAACGACATTCAAAAGAACAAATCTGGTTCGAGGAAGATTGACTGACACTGACATATTAATCTGGTGCACAGGTGCCTTCGTGTGTGCAGGGCTTTCTTCTTTATCTAGGATGATTTTGATTTGGGGCTTTGAAATCTTTGTGGGTTTCTTAAGCTAACGTTCACCTGTCCAGTCTGGGGTTGAAGGGAAACCGACAAGAAGGATGAGAAAAAAGACAGGAAGCCTCTTTAGCCATCATGTTGATCAGAAATGCCCTCCACCTCGTCCAGGGAGAGGTCTGCTGGCCAAGCCCTGGAAATCCACTCCTCTGCATCGTTGGGTTTGACACGGCTCATGTTACACTGCACAGTGTCCTGCCATGACGAGCGTCATACCTTGGCCTTTGCCTTGACTTGGAATCAGTTTGACTCAGAGTGCTGGTAATCCTCACACAAAAGCCAAGAGAACAAAAGCGCGTCAAAACAAATTGATCCGAACACAGTTTGCACACGGTGTGGACGCAGGAATGCGCTTGATGCTTTCTGCTCACTAATGCCGACAATCCCCTCAGGAGGCGATAAACAGACATAGCTTTCAGACACAGAAGTGACGAGCGACATCATGAGCACTAAATTGTTTGGCGCGTGAACCTGTCAGTGGCTGTCATGGAGGACGGCGGAGGAGAGGGAAAGTACACCGAGTCCTGCTAGCATCAGGGACAGCTACGGCGTTCAGCTTTGCGTCCAGCCTGCATCGACATTTAAGCGTTTAAAAGTGACATTGGTCCGTAGCTGCATCATCCTTAGTGCCAGTTGCTTGGACACAGGAACATCACTTGTTCAGATGATTTGTCCTGTAGGCCACACAGGATGAGATCATCAGATGACATGTTAGCGGTTACCGTAGCAATGAGCCTGGGACTGCCAAGGTCCTCAATCACCTGCTTGTGAAGGTGTGAAGCACATGATAGCTGCCTATGGCTAGTACCCACACACTGGCCCCGCCTTGTAACACGACCTGCAGACATACAGGACATTTAGCTGCCTTTTACCACCGCGCTCTCCAGTCGAGGAGGCAGGCACTTACAACTAAATAGATAGAGGTCGTAACCTTGTGCTCTTCATACGTTGCGTTTTTTGAGGTTTGAGGTGTCTGGTGTATGGTGGGTGGTGTAATGGAGAGGGAGACCCCGGTTTTAGATATGTTTTTTTTTTTAAAGTCCTAACAACTGTAAACTCAGATGTTGGGGGAGGATGACGTCTGTTTACCTGGCCTGTAAATGTCTGTATTACATTCTGCTGCTCTCTCTTTGACCTCAGAGATAGAACGAAACCATCTGTGGCTTCGCTCTGGAGAAGAGCGCATGGCTTTGAACGTGATCAAAGTGTATTTTCCCTTTTGGAAGAGGCATTTTCTTGGAGACAAAAGTGTAGAGACATATCAACTTACATAGTATCGCAGTATAAAATAATACACATGGTACATGGTACACACTCATGGACTGAAAACAGACACAGAGAAGAGTAGATGTATCACCATTAGGGTTTGACTGGTGAACTGGTTTGCTGATATATGAGTTTGGCCTTCCATGAATCTGATGGATATGTGGTTTGATTGGTTACATAATTGTTGTATAATCATAATTAATTAGATTTATAATCAATAGACTGGTTGTCTATGGGAAGCCTTTAACCTGCATTGATTCTAATTTGACATTTTGATCCATGGTAGTATCCTGGGTGTCAGAGTTTTAGTGTCCCATGGTCTAAATGCTGTTTCAGAGGCTTTTCCACTCAAACAAGAATTAAATTCTGGGTGAAACCGAGAATACTTGCGAAAAAGCCCATATCATTGTTAGAAGAAAAAGTCTTGCACCATCATTGCTTTGAAACCAAGAAGAAGAAGAATGGTAACCAAGTGTACAGTGTTTGCAAGGGGACGTCAGAGTTTTGATTCCCTTGACACAACGGCATCTCAGTATTCTCTGCTCGTTGAGTTTGAGGACACTTCCTTTTACGTGGTGTAGAAAGCTATGCTATCCACTCGTGTCCTCTAGATTTGGTTTGGAGTCTCTACAGAACTGTACACTGGTTCTGTATGTCAGTATGTCTGCCTCAAATAGTCCATGCCTGAGTATCACCATTCAAGGAGCTGAAATCTGAGTCTGGAATCTGAGAGGGTGTTGAACATTTTATCTATATTATGGGTGTTTACTGTGACACTGGATGCCATTTCTTTTATGCTGAACAATATCACGTCTTCAGCCCTTGGGCCTTAACTTTGTCCAGGCTTCACTAGGTAATAGGTATAAAAGGCCTCCAGTAGAGTAAATATACTTTGCTGATGATCAGATGATCAGGGGTTAGCGTTCTACATCTTTCTACTAAGATCACGTCTGTGCTATTGTAAGACAGTGTTGAACGACTAATATGCTTTTCACACTACTCTTAACCCCAGGCTAACGTCTTTCTTAACCCTGGGTTAAGGACGCATTTAACCCCGGGCTAAGCAACGTTTCCCACTCGCATTTTTGAAAGAGGGTTAACACTGCTTATAACCCTGGGTTAAAGAACCCTGCTACAAAGCGCGGTGCTAAGAACAGGGGTTAGGGTTAGGGTTAGTAATGTAACAGGGTTCAAATGTAATAGGGGTTAGAATGTAACGGGTTAGAATGTAACAGGGGTTAGAATGTAACAGGGTTCAAATGTAACAGGGGTTAGAATGTAACAGAGGTTAGAATGTAACAGCGAGTTAAACATTAGCATTAAACGTTAACCCGGGGTCTACAAGCTTACAGTGTGAAATCCTGAACACTGAATACCCAGGGTCAATTGTTAGCCCATGGTTAAAGAAAACTAGTGTGAAACGTGAGATAAGTTAACCCAGGGCTATTATAACCCAGGGTTAAAGTTAACCCTGGGCTAACATATTCAAGTGTGAAAAGCCTAAAAGACTATCTTGGAGTTGAGATGTTGTTTTGGAAAACCATTACAGTCAATCAAGAATTCTCTCTCTGTTCTTCTTCTCTCCTCTCCTGATAGATTTGCTGGCAGGCGCCTCCATCCATGACGAGGACCCTCTAGTGCGTGTGCAGCTCCAGCAGCCCGAGGGAGATCTGTTTTCCTGTGGGTGCGACCTGACGGAGGAGCATGCCAGCCAGAGCTCCTCCAACGACACCCCGGCCCCGGAGAGGGCGAGGTGTCAGCCCTGCAACCCCCCGGCAGCGTTGGCCACTGCTGCTGAAGATGAGACAGCTTCCACAGAGGAGGAAGAAGAGGAGGAAGCAGCTCCTGCTGAAGAGGATGTTTCCATTGAGGAGGTTGCTAGTGACGAGGAAGAAGAACAGGAGGAGGTAGCTTCCCAGGAGGAGGTAGCGGAAGAGGAAGAAGAGGAGGAGGTGGCATTTGAGGGAGACGCCGAGGCAGAGCTTGTAGACGGGGCTGAATCTTTGGAGGAGCAAAGTGTTGAGGAGGAGGAAATAACAGAGGAGGTTGCATCATCTGAAGAGGAAGCAGAGGAGGTCGCTGAGGCTGAAGAGGAGACTGCTATGACCGCAGAGGAAGAGGAGGACCTATCCCATGAGGAAGAGGAAGTGAATGAACATCAGGAAGATGATGCAGTAGAAGAGGAGGCAGAGGAAGAACCCTTTGCTGAAGAGGCAGTTGAGGAAACCCTTGAGGAACCAGTGGATAAGGAAACACAGGAGGACGCAGAAGCAGTCGAGGCAGCAGCTGAAGAGGAAGTAGCAGAGGAAGAGATCATCAAGGCAGCAGTGAAGGAAGACGCCATCCCAGAGGAGGTGGTGAGGGAGGAAGCCGCTGCCGAGGACACAGCTGAGGAGGAGATGGCTGAACCTACTGAACCAGAGCCAGAAGTGATTTCAGACCCTGAACCAGACCCAGAGGAGGTTTCAGAACCAGAGACAGAAGAGATTGCAGAACCAGAGACAGAAGCAGACGTGATTTCAGAACCTGAATCAGACCCAGAGGTGATTTCAGAACCTGAACCAGAAGAGATTGCTGAATCAGAGACCGAAGCAGACGTGATTTCAAAACCAGAATCAGAATCAGAGCCAGAAGTGGTTGCAGAACCAGAAACGGAGCCTGAACAGCCAGAACCAGAGGTGATTCCAGAACCTGAACCAGAATTAGAATCGGTTGCAGAACCAGAGGTCATTCCAGAAGTCGAGGCAGAGCCTGTTACAGAGGACATCGCTCCAGAACCGGTGGAGGAAGTGGCAGCAGAAGACGTTGTAACAATTGAAAACATTGACGAGGCTCCTGTGGTGGAGGAGACACCTGTTATCCTAGAGGAGGCCACCGTGGAGGAGGTGGAGGAGGAGGAGGCCACCGTGGAGGAGGTGGCTGTAGAGGAGGCCACCGTGGAGGAGGTGGCTGCAGAGGAGGCCACTGTGGAGGAGGTGGCTGCAGAGGAGCCTGTGCAGACTCCAGCCAAAGGTAGAAAAAGAAATAATATCATCTGAGTTATGAGAGTCCCTCAAAAGTAAAGCTTCTCTCTCTTCATGTTCAGAGAATTTCAACACTGGTTTCCAATATTTTGGCCTCATTCTCTCAGATAGTCCGAGTTGCTAGAAGAAGGTGGGGTCCAGTGGCAGTATAGCGGCCCCCATCCTGAGCACTGCTCCTCAAATAAACTCCAGTTGAGCCTGAGAAGCTAAAAGGAGTTGATGCCTCTGTCATCAAGGAAGCTCTAACACATTCCATTATAGGAGCCCAGGTCTTGGCACCTGTTATAAATGATGTTGTCTAAGTCTTTTACTCTCATCCCACTTCTAACCCTTCATTTCTTCACTCGTTACTCTAGTCTGAATGTCAGTGGAGGTGGTTTTAAAGATCCAGTGCAATGATTTGTAATTCAGTCAGGAAAAGCTGGTTCTGGATGTCTAACGTGAGAAATGTCATTATTTTTTCAGTTCATTATATTTGCTATGACTGTTTTAGGACCCCCTTTCTCCATGCTCAGCCAATTCTCAGTAGGCTGAGGGGGTGTGGCCAAATTTCACAAGCTAGCTAACGACGGTAGCTAGTGTCTCACTTAGCTCTGAGTTTGGGACTTCCTGGGCCATAAAATGCAACGGTACTGCTCCTGTCTTCAACATCAAATTACTAGTAAATAAAAGTGATCGGTTGCAGACAAGCTAATCCTTCCTTTTAATTGTGCCATCCACTGCATACCAATATTTTTATCTTTCGGGAACAAATATCCAGTGTTGGAACTTGAGCATTTATTGACAATCCATGACTGGTCTACTGCCTGACAGACAAGGCTCCTTTTTTAATGAGTTTTTATTATGTTTTTATTATATTATTTTATGTGGGTGCACATGACATCTTTTATACCAGGAAGTAGATTGGATGTCTGAAACTCAAAGGCCATTTAGTCCAATTTCCACAACACTGACAGAAATAATATTTTTGGTGACTTTACATCCGCATGCCCTTTGTGAAACGATACGAGATCAGGAAATTCTGATTGTGCTGGACCTTTTTAAGTGAGCTGTGTCATTAAAAAAAAACTCATATGTCTCCCTCTATCTATTTGCCTCTCGCTGCCTCTCGCTGCCTCTCGCGCCTCACCCGTCCCTCACCCCCAGAACACGACACCGTGCGTGTAGCCGAAGGGGCATGAGGAATAACCTCTGGTCCAGAAATAAACCCTCCGAAATAGCAGAGGGGAGGAATAGACGTATAGCTGAACAACAGCTTGGTACAACAGAGTGCCCCCCCCGCCCCCCCCCCCCTGCTCAGTGCAGATGGTCTGGTCACTCACAGCAACAGGAAATCAATTACTTGGGGGCGGGGGGGGGTCACTTTATTTTGTAACCACGTCAGCTGTGTTTTCACTAATTGGCTTTGACAGCTTTAGTGGATCGGGGAATGTGGTTCATTTTACAAATACGACATGGTTACGACTGTCAGCTTGTGTCAGATTCAACCTGCCAAAGCCCAGTAAGAATAGTTTTCCTTGCTGCAGTCAGGGTAATCTCCTGTCACGCGTAAATGCATGTCAGGGGGGGCCGATGACCTCAGCAGGTTGACTGACAGTCTGTTCCTCCAATCAGGGCCGGCCCTGAGGGACCGCTCCCACATCGAGGACACGTTGCAGCTGGCTGCCGCTGAACCTTCGGCAGAGTTCTCAGGTAAGGAGCGAGCAAAGGTGGACTTCATCTCAAACTGAGGTCAGGTCTGGAATTTGGTGTATAAAACACACTGTCAACACATAAAATACATAGAACAGAACACACACACATTCATACAGTACAATAGTTTCAGTCTCTCGCTCCCTTTCAAAGATAACATTAATGTACAATCTCAGAATAACCTTTATTGCTGCCGGGGTGTGTGACGTCCTGTTGGACTGGTTGGTCAGACTGGACGTGCCAGAGAGCGTTCAGCTTCCCTCTCCGTGAAAAAGAAAACCAGATGTGTTTGTACGTGAATGAAAGGAGGTCCGAGACACTTTCTGGGGCTTTTCTACAGAAACTATTCTGAAAATTGTTTCATGATGTAAGCCAGGCTGTGTGTGTGTGCGTGTGTGTGCGTGTGTGCGCGTGTGTGCGTGTGTGTGTGTGCGTGTGTGTGTCTTGAGGCATGAAAGCCTCTCTGTTCTCTAGCACCAGATTGATATCAAACTGCTGCTGTTAATTCAATTCAAACTCAATTCAATAAACCTTTATGGACATGAAGTGCAATTCATTACAGACTGCCAACGCATTGGTGCTAATCAATTATGACAGCAACAGCCTGAATCATGATAATAGCAAATAAGCAATAGTAATATACACTCACCGGCCACTTTATTAGGTACACTTATCCAGTACCGGGTAGGACCCCCCACTGTTGCCCATTCTCCTCTGACCTAGGTGAACCAAACAGAACTGCCTCAATGGATGTTGGACCTCTCTCTCTCTCTCTCTCTCTCTCTCTCTCTCTCTCTCTCTCTCTCTCTCTCTCTCTCTCTCTCTCTCTCTCCAGCTGCTATGAAGAAGCTGTTGAACATCTACCACACAGCCATCAAGCCACTGGAACAGGCCTACAAGTACAACGAGCTCAGGCAGCACGAAATCACAGGTAACCTCACCTACGGGGTCAAATAGCACGTAGTTGTCACGCAGCATGTGTTCTCAACCTGGGCTGGGCCGCAGTCAGGACGCTTCAGACAGCGCCGCTGAAGTTGCTGATCATAGAAGAGCGTAATAAATTGAGTTTCTGGTGCTCGTGTTCCATCGCCGCCCTCCTGGCGCCCAAGCAGGACAAAACAAACCATATTTTCAACGTCTAATGTCCCGGGTCTGTTGGGGGATACCTTTAATTATGCGCCGCTGGGACTACGACGACAACGTTTCACTCCTTGACAACGTTTGTTCCTTAATAACTCCACATTGTTATTTTAGCAATATCACTACACATATACACATACACCAAAACCCCATAAGTGGAAAGTGTGTTTGCAGCCAGCATGACTCAGATACAACATTTACCACCAGACCTGTCATGTCACCCACCCACGGCTGTTAACCACCTTTTATCAATCTGCGGCGCCGGCCTTGAAAGAACAGCCGAACGTTGAGTAAATAAACAGTTTAACCAAGGGAGACAGTGCAGTACAAATGAAGTCGTTATTAAGAGGGGAAACGCAGCCCGGACACCTGACATCCATCAAACCAGGCGCGCTGAATGCACAATAAGGACTCTGTGTGTTGAGGTTTTCAGGGGACGCTGTGTGAGCCAGACTCCCTACAGCTTTGTTCCGTAACACTTGATGGCAGAGAGTATTTCCAAGGGTGAAATATTCAAGGGTGTTATATACCGCGCTGGGTGCACGTGAGACCCCTTGTGGTGCAGGAAGGAAGGGACCCGTTACCCGTAGGAATGTTTTAAAATAGAAATACATTGTCGTTAAAATGAATTGTGGTAGAGTTGGTGTAGTTACCGTAAACAAGTGAGACCACGATCAAGCCGATGGGTAGTCTCTATCTCATACCGGTGGTACTGTACAGTGCTGGTGTTAAGACCACATTTCCCATAAACCCTTGCGTCCTGTCACAAACAAGATGTTGCTACTTGTCCCCGGCATCGCTCCATGTGCGTTTGTTTTGTCTTTTACTTTACTGAAGAGAATAAACACGACAGGAAGGGATTATTTTTCTTCCGTTGCCAGAAACGGCTCCCTCTTCCTGTTTCGTGCCGTAAAGCAATCCAGCAGATTTCCTGCCGAATTCGACCCGCGATGGTCTCGTTTGTTTACGGCACTTAAACTAATGTCTCAAAATGAATTTAGTAATGGTTTATTAATGTTGAAATGCTACACCTTTCACACACACTGCAGATGGTGAGATCACCTCCAAGCCCATGGTGTTGTTCCTGGGGCCCTGGAGCGTGGGCAAGTCCTCCATGATCAACTACCTGCTGGGTCTCCAAGGCCACGCCCAGGAGCTCTACACAGGTACAGAACCGGACCGTGATAAAACCATGTCAGAAACAAATAAACCAGTAGTCTCGTCACTCAACCTGCCCCGTCACTACTCACCACAGTGATGGGCGGAAAAATACCCAACAATAAAACACCCAACGTAAGTTTTGATGAAAGGTTTTCTCAGAGCAGAAAGATGACAACTCAATCGATGAAGAAGTCAAATGAAATCTATTGTGGTGTTTATTTGGTGTCTCTTGAGCCTCGTTTTATCTTTATTTTCTCTCAGTTTAATTCTTTTCAGGCTTCATTCGCACAGTAACATTGTTATATATATTATTATTATTATATATATTATAACTACCAGTTTAATTCATTATTATCATTTCAGTGGTTAGGTTTAACGTATTGTTACAAGTCACTAAGTAAAATGTCAATAAACAAGGTTATTTAGATAAAGCTTTATATTTAACTAGTTATTAAGCACCATTAGTTAAAACCTCAACATGGATTAAACCATGCAACACACATGTACCTGTAACTCAACACCTCCCTCCCTCCGCCAGGCGCCGAGCCCACCACCTCGGAGTACACGGTGGTGATGCACGGCGAGAAGTTCCGCACCGTGGAGGGCATCGTCATGGCGGCGGACAGCTCGCGGTCCTTCTCGCCCCTGGAGAAGTTCGGCCAGGGCTTCCTGGAGAAGCTGGTGGGCGTGGAGATGCCCCACAAGCTGCTGGAGAGGGTCACCCTGGTGGACACGCCCGGCGTCATCGAGAACCGCAAGCAGCAGGAGAGAGGTGGGGGGCTGGAGGGTGTCGTACATGCTCGGGTCGACCGATATGATTTGTTGAAGGCCAATACCGATACAATCCCCTTTAGCTGCAAATGCCACCCCTTCTTTTATTTTTATACTTATTATTTTTTGTTCTAAATTATTATTATTATTATTATTATTATTTTATTATTATTATTTCTTATTATTATTTTATCATTTTTATTTTTATTTTATTGTATTTTTATTAATTATTATTAATTTATCTTTATTGGGATCCTATGTCAAGAAATGTTTTGTTATGTAAAATAATGCAAAACATTTAAATAAAAAGTTTTTAAAAAAATACTGATACAATATTTTGTATCAAAGCTGCCAATATTCAATGTTTTAGATTTTTCTATTTTATGAAAAACCATTGAAACCTCCATGAGACAGAACAAGTACACTGACCATCTCACCCCCCCCCCCCCCCCAGGTTACCCCTACAGCGAGGTGTGCCAGTGGTTCATCGACCGGGCCGACCTGATCTTCCTGGTGTTCGACCCCACCAAGCTGGACGTGGGCGGAGAGCTGGAGATGCTCTTCAGGCAGATGAAGGGCCGCGAGTCCCAGATCCGCATCATCCTCAACAAGGCCGACAACCTGGCCACCCAGGACCTGATGAGGGTCTACGGGGCCCTGTTCTGGAGCATGGCGCCCCTGATCAACGTCACCGAGCCACCCCGGGTGTACGTCAGCTCCTTCTGGCCTCAGGACTATGCCCCGGACACCAGCCGCGAGCTCTTCATAAAGGAGGAGACCTCTCTGCTGGAGGACCTCAACCAGGTGAGGACTTAAATCTGATACTCCTCAACGTCAAGCTAATCAACAGGTTTGAGGAGCAACACATGCTGCACGTGTACATTATCCTTTCAATTGTTTGTTGTGCTTGAGAAGAAGAAAAAAACTGGACCAAGTGGAGAAAAACTTTGAGAATTTTTAGATAGACGGGATAAAAGTTGAGTCAAGATCTTCAACATCTTCAACGTCTCAGGACCACACAAGACCAAGACCACATTTTCAAGAGGTGCTCAGGCTGCCCCATGAAAACCTTGAGAACTTGAAATGTTAATACCTCATCTTCTACATCTCAGTGGTAAAATCTGATCTGAATCCTGCCGTGTACGTCTATACATCCTCAGTAGGTTGCTTTGATTGTGTGTCCAGTATTTTAGATGGAGAATGTGATCACGTCCTTCATTTGCTGCCTTTAATAGAGTTGCTTTACTAATCTGTCTCTCTCTGTGTGTTGTCCTCTCTCTCTCTCTCCCTCCCCCCTCCCTCTCTCTCTCTCTTCTTCCCCCCTTGCAGGTAATTGAGAACCAGCTGGAGAACAAGATCGCCATCATCCGCCAGCACGGCATCCGCGTGCGCATCCACGCCCTGCTGGTGGACCGCTACCTCCAGACCTACCACGACAAGCTGGGCTGGTTCGGCGACCCGCACGAGGTCTTCCGCGACATCGTCTCCGACCCGGACAAGTACTACATCTTCAAGGCCATCCTGGCCAAGACCAACGTCAGCAAGTTCGACCTGCCCGACAAGGAGGCCTACCGGGACTTCTTCGGGGTGAACCCGGTGGCGGGCTTCAAGCTGCTGTCCCAGCACTGCGGCTGGTCCGGCGGCTGTCTGCTGGAGAAGATGGAGAAGGCCATCACCCAGGAGCTCCCGGCCCTGCTCAGCAGCGTCAGCGGGGCCACGCCCGCCCCCGCCAAGGCCGCCCCGGCACCTCCACCCCCGCTGCCCGGCACCTGCGAGGGCCCCGGCACCTGCGAGGAGAAGCCCAAGAACCGCTGGAGGAGGCAGTGAGACGGCAGGAGAGGAGAGAGAGGGAGAGAGAGAGAGAGAGGGAGGAGGAGGAGGAAGGCAGTAGCCAGTTGCTTTCCTGACATGATCCCCACTACTGTGTTTGTCTGGACTGGACGTGGGGGAAGGAGCTGAGAGAGAGACAGAGAGAGAGAGAGAGAGAGAATAGAAAAACATGTACCGAGCAGATATTTAAGAATAATAGTTTGTTTTAACCTGGAGTACCACGTGGTGGGTTGTGCTGGACAGTTCAGATAGCATTGGGCTAATAAGTTGTAGATCCCAGAAAAGTTGAATTGCTTTAATTGATTTTCAAATCCTTTTCTGTCTAAACTCTGGTGCTCATTTTCCTGCGTGTCATCCAACCTACCGCTCAGCAGGCTAAAACAAACCAGAAGAGTGTTATCATTTGACCAAGGTTTGGTACCGAGTGTGGAAAAAGGCGTGCAACTTTCCAACTGAAGCAATAAGCGTCCGCAAAAAAAAAAAGAAGTGATAAATGTTTGCTGCAGAAATCCAAAAAAATCAAAGACTTCTATTTTCTATTTCACCTCTCACGAAATCCCAGAATGTATACAAAAGTCTTTTATTGTTTCTCATCGTTTTCAAGTTTGTACTTTATTTATTCAAGTTTTCTCTTCATCCATAGTGACCTAGAAGGGTTGATGCTCCTTGGGTGGTTTATTCAGCAACGGTTCAGTCGGTATCAGCCATACTGTACAATTCTTTTCTAAAGTATACTACTGTACTGCACTATAATGTACTATTACCTTTTCAATATAGAAGCCAATGTGTTTTTATTGTATTCAGCCAAGCATCGTTTGCCCCCTGTACTCTTTCCTCATCATCATTTAATTGCAGCGTTCCTGTAAGCTTGCAAATGTACATTTTACGCCTTTTACGTTGTTAGCTAGTTTTACCTCGGCGGTGGCATTAAAAATGTAGTCTTTTCCTTGTTCTTCTAGAGCCATTTGTGACTGTGATTCTTTTGTGTGGGGTGGAAAAAAACCAAAGGGCCTGTTTCCTTTTGTAAGGAGACAAAGACATGGAGGAGGTGAAGTCTCTTCCACTGAAACAACATATATATTATTCACATGGTTTGGTTGTGAAGTTGCAGTGAAAGGAGGCTTTAGGAAATATAGGCCAGACACCCCGGACACACACGCTGAATGTTGGCGGTACAAGCACCGACTCTGACAACACACAGCACTTTGAGGTGACATAGTGCAGACTAATTGGCTGCTACCTGGTCATTACGGAGCATAGTAAAGCGTGCGACCGCTGGGTAGGAACACCTCGGCCCCGACTGGTGAGCGTCAAAATGAAGGCGCTCTTTTGACAGCGGCTGTTTTAATTAACTCCTGCAGTGGCGAGAAACCTGCCACCAGGAGGCGCCGCTGCTCAGTGTGATAATAACACACCGAGAAAATGTCCTGCCTGAAACTTTTGGCTTCATGAGTCGATTATAAAACATTTTTAGCTGCCATGGTGAGACTTCAAATCTAATAAATGATGTTATGTTATAGTTTGTATCTACTTCATACTATAGTTTAACAATTCCAATAATGATTAATTTAGGTGTGTGTGTGTGTGTGTGTGTGTGTGTGTGTGTGTGTGTGTGTGTGTGTGTGTGTGTGTGTGTGTGTGTGTGTGTGTGTGTGTGTGTGTGTGTGTGTGTGTGTGTGTGTGTGTGTGTGTGTGTGTGTGTGTGTGTGTGTGTGTGTGTGTGTGTGTGTGTGTGTGTGTGTGTGTGTGTGTGTGTGTGTGTGTGTGTGTGTGTGTGTGTGTGTGTGTGTGTGTGTGTGTGTGAACATCTGGCAGTCCCGGTCATAAGTTGATTTAGTATGTAGCATTAATGCTAATGCAAACATAAACACTCTAACATGCCCGGCAGCTTAGCAGAGGCGACTTACGCGGCTGTGATGAGGTTTGATGCCAAATACAATAAATGTACAAATGTTTGTCTTGGTTTTTCTGCTGCAGAAGAGACAGATGGGCAACTTACAGAGTATGTACTAAGTTACACACAGGTACAAGGTGTGTGTGTGTGTGTGTGTGTGAGTTGTAACCCCTTTATAAGAGGACTTCAACATCCAATCAGCAGGATAATACTAATAATTATTATTATTGGAATTATAAGAAGAGGAAACTTATATTACACTTATCTACTTACAAAGTGCTTTTCCAGGAAGGCTTAGAGTAAAATACAACGAGGACATAAAAATAAGAACTAAGAAAACATAAGAAACAACACAAGATTAAAAGCGATTAAAAGATCGAAAACAACCACATGAAAGCGAGTCTATAAGAAGGTGATTTAAAAGGCTGATGCTGACTCAGCGAGCCTGCGACACCTACCCATCCACAACCCCAGCACACCTGCACACACTCATTTACTGACCAATCAGACACATCCCTGATTGAAACGATGGGTTTAGGGGCCCGGGGTGGTGCTCATTGACTTTCACCGGTCGTCCCCTGTTCAAAATGTGTCTAGGAAGGACGATGTTGTTTTAGTCTGCAGAGGAAAAACCAGAGCCGGATTTGATTCCTGCTGGTTCCAGTCGGTCTCAGACAACACACCGGCGGCTGTTTCCTATCGTATCATTTCGTATCGAGCTTTATTTGTTTGTGGTTCTGCATATTTCTACCAAAACCCTGTTTCAAAACCGGAACGATGTGAAATAAAAAAGTATGAAAAAGTTAAATAAACATTCGCTTGAGGATCACAAAAGGGCATTTCAGTTCAGGCACAGTTCAGGACCCCAACCTCAGGACCCCTGTGTAGAGAGACCAGAAAACCCCATGTTGGCAAGCATCCACCCCGCTGAAGTGTCCTATCACAACAACAACAACAACAACAACAACAACAACACACACACAACATGAGCACAACACAATACATTTAATGTGTGTGAGCTGGTATTCCATGTGTGTGTGTGTGTGTGTGTGTGTGTGTGTGTGTGTGTGTGTGTGCCGTGCATCAGGCCGTGACTTATCAGTGCAGCTTTATCAACTCTACAAACAAACCCCTCTTGGAGGCTCTTGAAAAGTAGCACGCATGTATGCACACACCTACGCACACACACACACACACACACACACACACACACACACACACACACACACACGCACACGCACACGCACAAGCACACAAAGGGCACACAGTTGCTTGTCTACTTTTATTGGATTCAAAGTGTAGGCGTTATCACTTCTTCACATGCACACTCGCATATAAAGAGACCCATGTACAAACACGTGCACGCACACACACACACACACACATGCTGAAGCAGTTCTATTACACTGTGTTCCCTCTAAAGCAATAGTGCCTTTATCTTCTTTCTTTTCACCTGTTGCTCACAATCGCATCACCTCTCTGGCTCCTGAGATACAGCATGTGATCTTTAGTGCTCGGCGTTGAGGCTGACACGTTCCCCCCCCCCCGGGTATGTGATATCCAACGTGTCTCGGATGAGGACAAAAAACATTGTTGCTTTTTTTTCCCCCTCCTGTGTAATATTTACCTGGGACGGTTCTCATTGTGTGGCGGCTCGTATCTCGTTGCAGCGCCCGCCCTCTTCCTCGCGCTTTAGTTCCTTTCCTCAAGACGCTTCTTGCTCTGAGATAGTTTCTTCTTTTGCAAAAGCTGACAACCTCCTAGCAAACGTGTTTTAGATTTTTTTTTTTTTTTACATGATCTCTGGCGATTTGCGTTTTTGTCACGTTTGCGGAAAATTTGTGTCCCATCCTCAAAAATTGTGTATTATTGTCAAATGAACTGTGATACCTCGGTGGAGCTACCATAAACACATGAGATGAAGGTGGAGGTGACTGGCAGCCTCTATTATCAGTGTTAGTGCTCACGTTTCCCATAATCCTGCATAATCCTTGCTCCCTGTTGTAAAGAGGGTGCTGTTACTCGTCCCCTCCCTCCCTCCCTCCCTCCTGCTGCTCCATGTGAGTTTGGTTTCTTTATAGCTTTGCTGAAGAAGAAGAAGACGAAGAAGACGTGATTTGCCCACCAGCCTTTCACTCCTTCCACAATTTGCCATCTGTGAGAAAGCTGAAAGGTTTAGCTCCGTTTGAAGAACAGCGCGCTCTTCCTGTTTTGTGCCGTAAAGCAACGCATCACATTTCCTGTCAAAGCCTGACCAGTCTTCTCAGCAATGATCTCGACTGTTTACGGAAATTGTACCAATGTCTCAAAATGAATGTGGTAATGATTCATTGATGTTAAAGTACTACATGCCCCCGTGTGCACACTCCCATGTCCTCCTTCCATATATTTTTTGACTACTTGTTGGATTCAAGTAATATGGGAGAGTACTTAAGAAGGGAGTAAGAGAGTACATCTTGAAAATATTAGATACTAATTGAATACTAATATAGAAAATGTGAATTGAAAGGGTTGCCCTCAGCTTTGAGGTGGTAAGTAATTATGGAATTATGAATGTCACTAACAATATCTGCAGTCAGGTGTGGGGAAAAATAAATCCATTTCAAAATAAAATCAACAAATCAACAAATTGAATAGATATACTGGTCATTTTGTGATCACAACTCAACACAACTACTTGCTGTTTGTTTTTTGGTTGGCATTGTAATGTTTGGTTTGTAAAACATAAACCCAAATGCATTACACACCAAGTTAATGTTTGATAAATAGAATAATGATCAGTAGCAACCAAAGTCTGCAGAAAACTTCAATAATGGCGTTTGACGGCTTCACCCGTCAAGTCGTTGCGACTGCTGTTCCCATGTGACGTGAGAGCAGCTCGAATCTCCCCAAGCTCCACTTTGGACACCCACCCACCACCAGCTGCGTACAGACAGACGAGAACTAATCCGGAAATCGGGATATGTTGCCTTCAGAATAAAAGCACAATATATTTAGATATTTTATTTGCTGCAAATCCCCCCTTAAAGGGCCACTCCGGCGTGATTGGAGGTTTAGTTCATTTTTCGTATGTTTTCCATCCATTTAATGTTAATTAAATGGAAGCCATCTTTGAGTTCATTACATTGGAAATTTGGGGTATACCTTTCTTTAGCAAGGTCTAAAAGTGGATAAGTGAAATTCTGCATAGTGTTTTCGTTATAGACCTCTCTGACTTTCGTAGGGAGAAATCTCAGTGGAGCAGGACAGGACCTTTTGGGATAGACAGCAACCCATATGATTAAAGATTCCCAAAGAGTCCTGGGTCAGTGCTAGCATAAGCATGTCTGCACATTGCACATTTCTGTCATTAGTTGGGTACTTATAAGGTAATCTGTAATGTATTAGAATAGGAAGAAGTAAGCCCACCATGCTAAGAATATTCCCATTTTTACTCTAAATGGTCTCTTTATTATATTTATTTTTCACACAGCAGTAAGGTTGAGTTGATCTTAAATTATATTAGATAGACTGTATTCTGTGTCTGTGTTTCTTAATACTGTGTGGTTACAACTTTAAATCATGCAGGGAAATAGTAGGCATAGCTAGATTGAATTAACCTCTAGCCTTTCTAGCGTTAAATAAGAGTTGTATTTTGAAAGGTATGACCGGAAGTCCCTTTGTTAATTCTTTTGAACTTGACAGGCTGGTCCCACCAAGCACCGCCACAACAGCTGGGGGAGGATTTCCGACCCAGTCACAGTGAAGATGGTGGTAGCGACGGGAGCTGAGTTACCTCAGCCTGGATAGACGGAAAACCGCCGAAAAGCGTCTCGCGGCAGCCGCGTGTACCGTCCAACTCCAGAATAAAGCTGTTTGGGGAAAAAAGGGAGGCAACCAGCGGCGGACGGAAGAGGACGCTCCGCGGCCAAAGCGCACAGTCGGCGTTGTGTTTGTTGGACAACATGCATGCCAGCGAAAACTAGTGCTGTCCAGACCCGAGGGACCCGGGGAGATAAGAGACAGCTCTGCTGGGGGAAAGCCTGTCTGATAGCCGGGAAGCGGAGACCGGATCCGGGGTGTCGCTGCTCTGCGGGGTTTCTACTTCTCTGCTCCGGGGGAATGCGAGGGGAGGAAACCCAGCCTCGGCTCCAAACCACACTCCTGGGTCTCCTCTCCAAACGCAGGAAATACGGCCTGGGAAAAAGTTTGGGAGCTTTTGGAAACACAAGGGGGGCCTCTCTCTCTCTCTGACGTTACGCATGCGTTTTATGCCTTCATTTTGAGCAGTAGCTGTTTGTTTTAAATGTCTACCCGTTCATGTTATTGCCCCTTGGTGCCCCAGACTAAAGTGAAGAAACGCATCCAAATGTAGCATGCCGTCGGAGCGGTTATTGCAAGAGTTTTGATCATCACTATTTATAGACCAGCCTATTCAGACCGAGGCTGTTCCTCATAGCTGTATGTTTTGCCAACTGCGCGCAACAAGTTGGTGACACTCCCAACAGAGGCAAACCTAAGAGAATTTGGCCAGCGGGTGGTATTTTCTGCGCTTCGCTTTCGATTTAAGCGCATTTCAATTACCAGCTCCCCTGCCCGACCCCGTTTTGGAAAGCAAGGGGGGGGGGGGATAAACGGTGGAGATCCGGAGAGGGAGTTCAGGAAAGGACGGGGCTGGATCCGTGGGAATAGGCCTGCCTGTCAGGCCTCTCATAATCTAGATCTTGGAACCGGACAGGGCTCCACAATAACCCAGTTTTCAACATTTGCGAGCCGAGGGAAGCATGGGTCAGAGAACTGCAGCTCTTCACCGTTTTGAGCCGTGCAGCACCAGGGATGTAGTGGAGGGTAAACCCACCTTAACTCATGTTTACCCACTTTTTTTTTTGTATTAGTGGAATAGAGTTTACCCACCTTTTTTAAAGCAGTTTTTTATTAGGGAAATTCACAGTAGCCTTTTCATCAAGGTAATGTGAGTTATATGAGGACAGGGTCTTTAAGGAGGGGGAGCAGCAATTGTTGCATTTCTGCATTCATCTAATTGTTTTTTTATAATGGTGGTTGTGGTTCCCTATGATGATCACCAGCTGGAGGTTTTAGGGTCCCCAGCTTTTTATTTCCCACCTCGTCGCTGTGCATAACGAGAAGAGGGGCTGCGGGGCGTATTTCAAGGGAAGTGCAACACGGACCTTTTGACGCGTGTGCGTTGAGAAGATAAGCGGGGCAGTGTAACTTCTGGATCCATTAGTTGTTAAACTCCAAATGTGGGTGGATACCCTTCATGTTTATCACCGTGACGCGATGAAACCCCGGACTTGAACGTTGTCATTGATGCAAACAGCCTTATATTAAAAAAAATCATAATAATCAGGACTTTGACGTCTGTCCCGAGTCGTCACCGTCAGCATTGCCAATGGTGATTTCCAATAATGAAACCTCAGTATTGAACTCAGAAAGGGTCAAGTCGTAAACAAATAAAAAATAAAAACCCGTTGAATGATTAACCCGTCGTTTCCGAGGAGGATGTTAAATTCGGCGGGGAGAAAGAGTGATGACCGTGTTTTTACCGCAGCTGGAGAGAAAGCCGGGCTCAGACCGAGAGCCTCCGAGGAGACGGATACATGTAACGTGAGTACTGACGCAAAACCGGGCTCGGGTAATGAGCTGCTCAAGGACCTGGAACGGTGCGTGTTGTGTGAGTGAGTGTGCGGGCTGCCTCGTGCGTAGCAAAGACGTATGTGCCGTGCGCGCCGTTCATGAAGAGTGATTATCCTGACAAACACCTTTGCTCGCGCCCTGTCTGTGTGTCTCCACACCCCCCTCCCTTCCCTCACCGTGCCACATGTGCACGCAGCGCCCACACACAGCGTTTAATTGCCTGAGTGCCATCAGTCATCACCGAGACGATATTATTAGTATTTAACCCCAACCCCCCCCCGCCCCCTCCCCCCTCGCCCTCCCGCGTCACACCAGTCAATATGGCCACTCTGCAACATCACCGGCAGCTTCTCATGCATGGCACGGAAGTGAGCTGCGACTCCAGCGGGGACGGCGCCGTGACCGTGCGGATCAGCAACAGTGCATCACAGCTGCATCAACATGAGCCACTGAGGGCTGCCAACAGTGGAGGAGGAGGAGGCTTCGGGGCTGTGACTAAAATGAACCCTAACCTCCACAAGTACAGTATCTCCTCCAGCTGCAGCTCGGGGGAGTCCGGGGTGAGGCCGGCCGGCGCCAGCCCGCGGATACAGAAGAAAGCGCCGCCGCTGTTCGAACGCTCCGCTGCCCAGTGCTGGGACCCCAAGTTCGACTCCTCCATCTTGGAGGAGGCGTGTCGAGAGAGGTGCTTCCCTCAGACCCAGCGGCGGTTCCGTTACGTCCTGTTCTACCTGGCGGTGGCGGCCGTCCTCTGGGGGGCGTACTTCGGGGTCAACAGTGACCGCTGCGATCCTGTGACCTTCCTAGTGCCCACGGCCTCCTTCCTCCTCCTCCTGGTGCTCCTCTTCCTCTTCACATTGACCCACCCCTACACACGGCTGTACAACCAAGCCTCCCTGCTCCTGATCGTGGTCACCTTCGCCATCACCTTGGCTCCGCAGATCCAGACTGCAGGCTATTCTGACCTGGAGTGGGCGGGTGGGGGGAACGCCACCTACGCTTCGCCACAGGGAATGGCCTCTCCCCGGGCCCCTTGCATCTCCCCCGTGGGCACCTTCTCACTGTGTATGGAGGTTCTGTTGTTGCTATACAGTGTCCTCCATGTTCGCCTGTATGCCTCAGTGCTCCTGGGCCTCCTGTACTCCGTGTTGTTCGAGGCCTTGGGATGGCTACCGTTGCTTCACAGGAGGTACGACGGTAGGGGCTGGGGAGGAAGTGAGGCCCACGGCGGAGGTTCAGGTTCCGATTGGGAAGGAGACACCCTCCATTGGCTGGTCCCGGCTAAAGCCCTGCTCCACCTGTGCGCCCACGTCATCGGCATCCACCTGTTCATCATGTCGGAGGTGCGCTCCCGCAGCACCTTCCTCAAAGTTGGCCAGGCCATCATGCACGGCAAGGATCTGGAGGTGGAGAAGGCCCTGAAGGAGCGCATGATCCACTCGGTCATGCCGCGGCGGGTCGCGGACGAGCTGATGAAGCAGGGCGACGACGAGGGCGGCGGCGGGGAGAACTCCGGTAAACGTTACTCCACAGGGGCCTGCTCTGCATCGGCAGTGTCGGTGGGTGGCGGAGGAAGCGGCGGAGCGTTGTCGTCGAGCGCCGCCAGCCCCAAGAACCACCCCCACAACTATCACAAACGCAAGAAAACCTCAATCCCCCGCGGCCAGATCATCTTCCGGCCGTTCAACATGAAACGCATGGAGCCCGTCAGCATCCTCTTCGCGGACATCGTGGGCTTCACCAAAATGTCCGCCAATAAGTCGGCGCACGCCTTGGTGGGCCTCCTCAACGACCTGTTCGGACGCTTCGATCGGCTCTGCGAACTGACCCGCTGCGAGAAGATCAGCACCCTGGGGGACTGCTACTACTGTGTGGCGGGCTGCCCCGAACCCAGGCCGGACCACGCCTACTGCTGCGTGGAGATGGGCCTGGGCATGATCCAGGCCATCGAGCAGTTCTGCCAGGAGACGTGCGAGACCGTCGACATGCGGGTCGGCGTCCACACGGGCACGGTCCTGTGCGGCATCCTGGGCATGAAGCGCTTCAAGTTCGACGTGTGGTCCAACGACGTCAACCTGGCCAACATGATGGAGCAGCTGGGCGTGGCGGGCAAGGTGCACCTGTCGGAGTCCACCGCTCGCTTCCTGGACGACCGCTACCAGAGGGAGGACGGCAGGGTGGCGGAGAGGGTGGGGCAGAGCGTGATGGAGAAACTGAAGGGTAAGAGACCGGTTTCACCTCTTGACTTCCTCTTGACTTTTGTGCATGAATTGAAAATGAAAATTGCGTGAGTTAGATATTGTGACAAATGTTCAAGGCCTTCACAAGCGGAGGATCGCTGGTCAGTGGTTGTGTATTTCATTTAAAGGATCACATTTCATGGTCATTTATTGATTGCAAGTTTATTTCTAAAGTGCTTTGAACAGAACAGGCTAGGGCCCAAGTGCTGTGCTGTGCAACAAAGGGCCACAACTATGTCAAAAACAAGACAACGAAAGAATAAATCGATGCATGCACCTTAACACCCGGGTCATCAGGGCTGAGCGGGTTCACCGCCACATGTCTAGACAGCACTCAAGTATGTTATCTGACCAGTTAGTCCCATTGACAGCCATCTGGCAACCGCAAGGGAGGATCAGGCTGTGAGATCAAGAGATTAGGGAACCAGGAAAATAGAAGTGGTTTAGTTTATGTGGATTGGACATCATTCAACAGCCAGTAGCAGCCGACTGTCACCGACTATTGCTGCACACGTCCACTTTAAGTTCATCAAATTCATCATCTTGGCAAGCAAGGACCTGAATTACCTGCTATCGTCACAAAGTGGTTTACTTTGTCTGACGTTTGCGAGAGTCAGTCTGTTTTGTAAGAATAGATGTCATTTTTTCCAAACGGCGGATTGTCAATTTGGAACGAAACTGTTTGGCGCCGTACTTCAAAAGACACAGGCCTCGGTAGCGGCATCGGATCTGCCGTCAGTTTAATCTCAAAGTACAACAAGTGTGCAGGAATTTGGCGTTTTGACAGCTTGCGTAATAACACGGTATTCAAGGATCACACGCGGTACAAGGATAAAAAGGAGTCGCATGCAATGCAAAGCGACAGCACGAGACACGCAAGCATGCACATCCCTCCACACAGCCCCGAGAGAGAGGTGGATGTGCAATGGAGCGTAGCCTGCAACCGGCTGCTTTCCCGGGTCAGACCCGTCAATCAGTCCTGCGTGACAGGCAGGCTTTGGTTCATATCTTTCCGACCGTGTTTGTGGCCTGATCTCGTGGTCGGCCAGCATGTTTGAGCTGGAGATAGCGGGAGGATAAGAGGAGGGCAGGCCGGTCTTACTGAGGCCGATAGGATGGCGGTGAAGGTGGAGGGGAGGGGTGTGCTGGGAAAAAGGAGAGCCGAGGTGTAGCGAGGGTGAAAGAAGTTTGACTTGGCCGACCTGCGACTTTTATCTAACATCTGTTGCTCATGGTGAGTAACACGCACGGCCGATTCAGGATCGCTTCGTTCGCCAAGTGAAATAAAGGAAGAGGAGTTTGTCTCGTGACGTTCTGGGGATGTGAACAAAAAAAAGAAACAACAGTGATGGATAGCCGTGATGGTAAAAGATGTGCCCGTCCGTCGGCTTTAAACACGCGCAATAACACCATGCGACATCACACGTCAACATTCACTTTAATTGAGACGGATGGATGTAGGTATTGATCCAGTTTGCTCTTCAAACATCCTCCGACGAAAACTGATGGCAACCAGAGTGAACACAGCCACCTTGTTGGCCCCTGTGTGCTCCGGGGCCTCACTCGCTTTTTGTGGTTCTTTTTGCACGAATAGCATTTTTTGGTATTGTTTTTATTGACAACATTGCAGTTTTAAAAGTCCATAACGTGAAAAAAGTCGACCACAAGTATTTGGTCATTCTGGCCCATCACCAGTTGGTTCAGGAACATATTGACGACTAAACATGGTGGCATAAGTACATACACATGGCATATGTGTGTGTACTCTCCAGCTGTTGGAGGGTTTCGATCCATAATGTGGTGTACATATATGTGTATGGATCGTGTGTGTGTGTGTGTGTGTGTGTGTGTGTGTGTGTGTGTTTGTTAATAGTCAGCTCATGGCTGTGGGTTTACTCTATGATTGTGTGTGTGTTCACAAATATTCGGTGGTTGTGCAATATAACTGCATGTGGGTTGTACCGGCAGACTGAGGTTTGGTTCTTGCCTGTACGTGTGTGTGTGTGTGTACGTATATGTATGTGTCCGTAAACACACACACACACACACACACACACACCTCTCTGTGGAAAGCGGCATCAATGGGGCTAATCTCTCCAGCAGGGAATTCCTCGTGGGCCGTCTAATCTTAGTCCTCCTGTGAATAGAGGCTGTTTGTTCTATTGTCAGGCCTTATGTCAGAGTGTATTGACACATGGCTCTAAATGGTGCCATCACTCTCTATTTACAGAACGGAGAGAGAGAGAGAGAGATTTTGCGATTTGGAGATTGCAGTAGTGCAAGTTGCACATTTTTCTGGGTGTATTGTGCAGCTCCGGCCTTGGCGAGGGGGTTCACGCCCCTCGTCTGTCTCACACTGGTCCCATAGTCATTGTACTGTCTTCTCTATTCCCCGTCTGTTTCCTGCTCAGTATATTACAATATTACCAAAGCCCCACAAACAGCAGTAAATACATGGAGATGATCAACTATTTGGTTTGCTATTTGCTCACCTGATTCTGTTTTTAGGAGACTGGCTCACTGCTCAACTTATATAGGTGATGAGAACACAGACACTGAAATCATCCGGAGGTCCCCGGTAGATCGTTCACTCCATGCTAACACTTTAGCGTACACTACGTTGAGTGATAGTAGGTGAGTATCATTATCCAAAGTTTTACTAATAACAAGTTGTTAAAGGTTTTTATTATATAAAATGTAATAAAAACCAAGTATTCATCTGCTGTACAGTCTCATCAGCCACCACCTTCACCTCCTATGGAAACAGAGAAAGTAGTTCATTCTCATATCATATTTTAGGTGTATTTCACCCATCATTTAAAATGACCTAGCATTTAGCTTCAGAGCTGCTACAACGTCTCATTTTCTCCCTTTGGGGATAGTTAGCTAGTTGCTAACTGTTAGCTAGTTGCTATCTATCGCTCAACACAGTGTATGCTAAAGTGTTAGCATGATCGTAGCAAACCATCTACCGGGGACACGTGAATGATTTTAGTGTCTGGTAACAGGTAAGTTGACCGACGGGAGCTTGGTGTATTCCTTTCCTCCCTCCATCTGTTTCTTCCTCCCTCTCCTCCTCCTCCTCCTCCTCCTCCTCCTCATGTAATCCCCATCATTGCCTCTGTCTCTCACCTGTCACCCAGGCCAGTACACGTGGTCTCTGCTGTGTTGTGTAACACTGTTTTATTGCTGGCTGTCTGTCTGAGTCATGGCTTTGCTATTGATCCCCCAGCAGGGCAACTGATCCATGTCAGATAGCTCGCCTCCAATCACTCCATCACTCTCTAATACTCTGCTTGCTCTCTCTCTCTCTCTCTCTCTCTCTCTCGTTTTTTCCTCTGATGTTTCATTGTAGGACATCAAAACTCCACAGTCTCTCCCTCACCCCCAGTCCTGTCTTATCTCTACTCATCTGTCACAAATGTCATTTTTCAGGGTTTCATGTTATCCTATTTATTTCTAATTCAGCCTTGAATCTCACCCACAATCCTTCCTGCCGTCATCGGTCACTCCCCGTCCCTACCGCTC
The DNA here is from genome assembly GCA_034670385.1 of Hoplostethus mediterraneus. NCBI lineage: Eukaryota > Metazoa > Chordata > Actinopteri > Trachichthyiformes > Trachichthyidae > Hoplostethus > Hoplostethus mediterraneus. The sequence goes on from JAXDDW010000184.1 coordinate 44,335, forward strand.
GTCTGACCGCTCTCTCACCCGTTCTCTCTCTTTCTGTTTCAAACACACTCGTGTTTCGGTGCAGGTGTTGAGCTGCAGGTTGTTGTTCGGCTGGTCTTTATATCCTGCCTGTATCTGCTGTGTTAATGCTTTTTGTGGAGTATTGTTACTTGGGGAAATGATGTTGTGGCGTTCTCAGGTGTGTGTGTGTTATCTGTGCCTGTGTCTATTTTTAGGTGTGTATTAATAGGGAGTGGTATGAATGTGTTTATGATTGTGTGGGTGTGTTAGAGTACATAGATATTAGTGTATTGTTGTATCTTCAGACTGGACCTTGGTTTGGACCTTGAGCCACCACGGTGTCAGAGGGTGGCACCTCGTGTGTGTGTGTGTGTGTCTGTGCGTGCACGCATGCATCTTTTTGCATGTCAGTGCACGCACGCACACACGCACACATGCACAGGCATACCCATGATTCCCTTGTTGTGCGCTGCAGTGGGAAGCCCATGCCCGCAGGCTGGTTAGTCTGGGCTAAATCAAACATGTCACCTAAATATGCAGCGGCAAACGGCACAGACTTTAACCATCACCGGGCGGAGGGCTCACGGCTCCACGCCCCCCTGCTTCCTCTGCTGTTGTCTTTTACGTACGTAATCCGTAAAAACTTTAATCCCTGCAGCACAAAGTGATATCTGCGGGGGGGTGACAGGCTTGTTGATAAATACCGACGGCTGAACAATTCCGGTGCTGTGAACCAGTGATGTTTATGTGTTGCGAATCAATATTATTTTGCATCGTGACATATTACCTCTCGATGTTTGTGTTGGATCTCTGCTCTGATTGGCCGGCTCACTCGTTCTGTTGTGAGAATGTGACTTTTGATGTTTCTGTCCATCGCAGGCTACCGTAAGCTGTGCTAGAGACCTGTCGGTACTGTTGCACTTCCTCAGTCGCAGATACAGATCGATTAAAAGTCATAAGTACTAAGGACCTCTTTAAAGTTTCATGCACAGTGAAGCACCTGAACAGCTGGAAGCCTGTCCACTCTGTAGAAACGTCTAGTGGACTAATGGTCTCGATGTGCAAGCAGATCAAGTTTAATAGAATAAGACGATTAGGATCTCAAACCTCTTCAGGATTATTAAACTTAGTTGATCGATTGTTTTCCACTTTGCTCATCGCTATGTTTTTTTTAAACCTGGTCGATGTGGTCTCTCTGCCTGCTTCTCCATCTCAGCGTTTGTTTTGATCACATGTTGCACATTCAAAGGTTGTTGTTGTTGTTGTTGGTCTTGATGTGTCACACGATATACGAGTATCACAGATTAGTTGTGCCTCCCTGCCGTCTGGTCACAAACCTGCTTCCCCCAACCTTCATAATACTGGTCAGAGCAATCAGCCCAGCCTTTTTATATCTGAGGAGGAGGAGGAGGAGGAGGAGGAGGAGGAGGAGGAGGAGGAGGAGGAGGAGGAGGAGGAGGAGGAGGAGGAGGAGGAGGAGGAGGAGGAGGAGGAGGAGGAGGAGGAGGAGGAGGAGGAGGAGGAGGAGGAGAGGTCAGACTCTCGGTTGGATTATAATTGCCTTGCTCTTCTCAGATCTCACCTCTGATGAGAGCTGCAGCTTGCTGGAGACCACAGGACTGCATCAGTGTGTGTGTGTGTGTGTGTGTGTGTGTGTGTGTGTGTGTGTGTGTGTGTGATTGAGTGAGAGAGTAGATTAGTTAAGACATCCTAGACACATAAAATTGCTCATCAAAGTCTTTGTGACTCTCTCTCTTTGTCTCTCTCTCTTTCCCTCCCTCCATCTTACTGTCTCTTTCTCTTCTCCTCAAACATGTCTGTGTCTCTGCATGCATACCTTCGTGTGTGTGTGTGTGTGTGTGTGTGTGTGTGTGTGTGTGTGTGTGTGTGTGTGTGTGTGTGTGTGTGTGTGTGTGTGTGTGTGTGTGTGTGTGTGTGTGTGTGTGTGTGTGTGTGTGTGTGTGTGTGTGTGTGTGAGTCTTTGTATAAAGTGGAGAGGAGACAGAGCTGAGTTGTTGCCCCGAGGCCTGTGACCCAACATGGTGTTGTTTAGCCCCCGCCACTCTCCCCCGATTGGTTTACCGGCCCGCTGTCACTACAGTTCAAAGGTCAACTGTAATCTCTTGGCTAGGTGGTCCTGTAAGTGTGTGTGTGTGAACGCAGTCCGATAGCAGGAGAGCTGAACAAGTGACTAGACGAGTGGAAAGCAGAGGAGAAGAGACAGAACATGGAGGAATTTACTGGAGCAAGAGAGGAAATGTCTCTGGTGCTCAGCCTCCTCACTGTGGTGTTCCTCACTGTGGTGTTCCTCACTGTGGTGTTCTTCACTGTAGTGTTCCTCACTGTGGTGTCCCTCACTGTGGTGTTCTTCACTGTGGTGTTCTTCACTGTGGTGTTCCTCACTGTGGTGTTCCTCACTGTGATGTTCCTCACTTTAGTGTTCTTCACTGTGGTGTTCCTCACTGTGGTGTTCCTCACTGTGATGTTCCTCACTTTAGTGTTCCTCACTGTGGTGTTCCTCACTGTAGTGTTCTTCACTGTGGTGTTCCTCACTGGTGTTCCTCACTGTGGTGTTCCTCACTGTGGTGTTCTTCACTGTAGTGTTCTTCACTGTGGTGTTCCTCACTGTGGTGTTCCTCACTGTGGTGTTCCTCACTGTGGTGTTCTTCACTGTGGTGTTCCTCACTGTGGTGTTCTTCACTGTGGTGTTCCTCACTGTAGTGTTCCTCACTGTGGTGTTCTTCACTGTGGTGTTCCTCACTGTGGTGTCCCTCACTGTGGTGTTCTACACTGTGGTGTTCTACACTGTAGTGTTCTTCACTGTGGTGTTCCTCACTGTGGTGTCCTTCACTGTGGTGTTCCTCACTGTGGTGTTCTACACTGTGGTGTTCTACACTGTAGTGTTCTTCACTGTGGTGTTCCTCACTGTGGTGTCCTTCACTGTGGTGTTCCTCACTGTGGTGTTCTACACTGTGGTGTTCTACACTGTAGTGTTCTACACTGTAGTGTTCTTCACTGTGGTGTTCCTCACTGTGGTGTTCCTCACTGCTCTTCCCAGAGATCACCTGTCAATCAAACAGTGTGTCCAGTACTGTGACGTCTTTCTCCTTGGATTTCCTGTCGGTGGAGTTTGAGTTCCTGTAGGTGGCGCTCTTTTCTCTGTCTGTTCAGCCACGGTGGCTATCGCTGCTCATGCTAACTACCCAGTTCTTCTTCTTCTGTGTATTAAACACAGAAGAAGAAACACTACAACCGCTGGTGCTGCTGCTGCCAGAAACATAAAACGCATCACTTCCTGTGCGCCCCAATTTTTTCCCCCAAGAAACACCAACCAGACAGAACAGAAAGTGGCTCTAGGTTGAATCACTGTTGCGTTGTATCTTACTGTGATATGAAAATATCACCGATTATCACTGATCTCTGAGATACCAACACTTTAATGATGATCTTCAAAATGGATACACAATGTTTTGGAAATGAATTCCTCATATCGGCGCAGACTGCCGAGGCTTTTAATACACAACAATACACAATAAACTCTGAATCACTTCTTACAGTACGCCATCATATATTAGGTTTATCTGAATCCCGGTATCATCAACACGGTGTGTGTCTGAGAGATACGACACTAGATTATAACTGAACTGTGACAGCTAGTAGCTAATGAACCAGCGGAGCTCATGGGAGGACCAGCTCTCTCTCTCTCCTCACGGAACGCCAGTGTCTCTCTACCTCTGCTCACTCTTTAAATAGACCTCTAATAAGGCTTCCTTTCATTCTCTGAATCTCTCTCTCTCTCTCCTAATAGACCTCTAATATATCTCTCTCTCATTCTCTGCATGTCTCTCTCTCACTCCTAATAGATGTCTAAACTCTCTCGCTTGACCGTTCAACTTTCTCTTTTTCTCTCCCACCCTTTCATTATTAGTGTGTGTGTGTGTGTGTGTGTGTGTGTGTGTGTGTGTGTGTGTGTGTGTGTGTGTGTGTGTGTGTGTGTGTGTGTGTGTGTGTGTGTGTGTGTGTGTGTGTGTGTGTGTGTGTGTGTGTGTGTGTGTGTGTGTGGGCACGTGCCTGTGTTTGCGGCGGTGTCCTCGCTCATTCAGTGATGCGTTCCATAACACGGTGTCATGACATGAGATCCTCTTCATACGTCTTTGTTTGTGTGTATTTGACTGCAGCAGGGTAAGAGGCCTTCCTGGTCCTTCATAACATATTGAACTGAAATACATTTTCATTGCATATTGACAAATGCCCCCTCAATTTGTACCACTAAGATTTATTTTATTGTGAATCGTAATAAACCAGTTATCCCCCCTCTGTCCCCGACCCCAAACAATATTGGTGGTTCAATTTTTTTTGTTGTCACAAGTTTATGGTGCCACCATTTTTCTACTGCTTCAGACTCTTTTTTTTCCTGGTCAAAAAACAGGTCAATTTGTCTGGGCTGGAAACACCAGAAAGTCATAGGCTCCTACAAATCACCTACGGTGGCCCTACAGGGGACAGTACTTGTGAACGGGGTGAAATGTGAAAAAGGGTTTTCTTTATTATTGGGGCATTTTATTCCACCTAATTTTGAATTTCACAGACATTTTATGACGTTTCAAAGTTCCCAACTCAGGCAGTCGTGTGACCAGAAGGGTGCTGGTTCGAATCCCGAGAATTAGAGTCAGTAAATCAGGAAGCGCTTCTACATAAACAAATGATGCTGAACAGACGCTTGATCACGGCCCAGTGAACCGCATCCACCGACAAAAGTGGTCCAGCTCGGTCTGCGTGGACCGTAAACCACGTAACCCCGTACCGTCCTGGTCGAGCTGCTCAGCGACCAGCGCAGGAACACCGGTGGTACCGGGAAGCTCAGTGTGAATGTGCAGGAGGGCATTGCTGCATCCAAACTGCACCGGCTTCCTGTGACGTCACCTCAGATGTGCCAGTGTTATAAGTCATGAGTCACGTGGAAACGCTCCAATAAATAAATACGCTGATAAATAAAATACAATCCTAAAAACCAGCTGCTGAACGGGATGAGGAGTGTTGCCCCCTCAGCTCTGACTGGACGTCCTGTCTGCCTTCCTGTAGCTCATGCTAGCTGCAGACACACAGGCTGATGTGTAGCGCTGGCAGACGGGTGTGTAGCAGCAGGGCTGGGGGGATGGATGGAGGACGCCCAGTAAATAATTTGACATTGAACAGACGTTGAAATGACATTCAGCACCGATGCTGAAAACCCACGTAAATATGGAGCCAACATGAGTTGACCCCTCTAGTCGCTTTGTGAAATCGGGGCCTAAATATCTTTGTGATATCAGTTTCCAAAGCTGTTTTTTTACTATATATACCATTACATCATACTGTGACCATGTTGTTTGGGGTCATGTTGATCTGGGTCCGCCTGATGATTCACTTCCTGGGGTCAAAGGCCAGAACCATTCCCACCTGACACACCTGTCATACTGTTACTGATTGACCAACTCAGACTGAATGTATGACACTCAGAGGAGCAGGGCACAGAGTGTGTGTGTGTGTGTGTGTGTGTGTGTGTGTGTGTGTGTGTGTGTGTGTGTGTGTGTGTGTGTGTGTGTGTGTGTGTGTGTGTGTGTGTGTGTGTGTGTGTGTGTGTGTGTGTGTGTGTGTGTGTGTGTGTGTGTGTGTGGGCATGGCTGAATGGCTCTCTGTGAGTTTGTGTTTGGACATGTGGGGTCACATGTGTCTCTGTAGCTCAGTAACATGCTGCATTCAGCTGCTTGATATGTTGTGTGTGTGTGTGTGTGTGTGTGTGTAGTGCGACAACTGTTCCAGTTGTAGGACAGTTAGATCTGTCAGTGTGTCAGCAGCAGCTGGTTGTTTCTGGCTGTGTGTGTGTGGTGTGTGTGTGTGTGTGTGTGTGTGTGTGTGTGTGTTAAACGGCTGTTCTGAATAATGGATACGGAGCGCTGCGGCCCCAAGCTTGTTAAAAAATCCATGAGCTGAGTTGTGTAGCTGAAGTGTGTATGAAAGAGACAGTTTATACACAGCATGGGGGAGGAGGGGGGGGAGGGGGAGGAGGGGGGTAAGATGGGGGTGAGATTAGAGGGACCACAAAACCAAGATGGAGGAGAGATAAGCAAAGAGAGATGGATGAGACAAAAACCACCGACACACGCAGGTGAAATTCTTCCAATCATTTACAGGCTCATCACAGATTGGGGAGATCTTTGTGTCTGGGGGTATCTTTGTGTCTGGGGTATCTTTGTGTCTGGGGTATCTTTGTGTCTGGGGTATCTTTGTGTCTGGGGTATTTTCCTCAATGAGCTAGGGGGGTTGACTGATGTACGGGGTGATAGTAGCCTTTTATTGAATAGCGATGACATCCACTGCAGATGGGATGGAGCTTCCTTCCTTCCTGCCCATTACAAACAACCTGCAGTGAAATGTATCTATTATTTTATTTCTACATTTAATTGTTCATTAATGGTTTTGTAAATGAATTATTTATGTGAAGACCTTGATGGCTCGTCCTGCCCATCGCTGTCCTCCAGCCTGCCTCGGTCAGCAGGTGTGACCTGTGTTGAGGTGGAGGTGGAGAGAGCAGCAGTGGCAGCTTACTGTCTGTCAGTGTCTTGTGGCTGCGTTGCATTCTGGTCTATGGCGGCTGCTGTCTTCCTCTTCTACGATGATATTGATGATATATCTGATACTCTTCTGTATGATTGTTGAACGTTGGTCTAGGAAGAAGCCCTCCTCTCTGACTCTGACGCCAACACCTGACGGTTAAAACATGTTTTAGATGTCTGATTTGTTTCTGGTTTTAAACTCAATCTGATGTCATGTCTGCTTTTGGGCAGTTAATCAATAGGAATCAATAGAATAACCGGTCCAGCTGTTTTTAACAGTGTTGAAGTGTTTCTCGGTGGATTCTTCCTTTAAGGAGCTGCTAATAAAAGGATTTCCTCAGTATGAGCTTTACCACCCCGACGAGAACACTGAGCATTCTCTGGCAGGAAAACGGTCGAATGTACAGATGTTGAAGATCCGTCACAAAATATCATCTGTCAGTGACTTCAGTCTGGTATCGGCCCTCGAAAACCCACGTCGGTCGAACCCTGAGAGAGTTACATTAGAGGGAAGAAGAGAGAGAGAGAAGAAGCAGCATATTTTCGGGTCATGACCCTTTCCCAAGGATTTCCCACAGTCTAGCTTGGGGAGAGGGGGATGTGTGTGTGTGTGTGTGTGTGTGTGTGTGTGTTTCTGTGTGTGTTTCTGTGTGTGTGTGTGTGTGTGTGTGTGTGTGTGTGTGTGTGTGTGTGTGTGTGTGTGTGTGTGTGTGTGTGTGTGTGTGTGTGTGTGTGTGTGTGTGTGTGTGTGTGTGTGTGTGTGTGTGTGTGTGTGTGTGTGTGGGTGAGGGCATCGTGAAACCATGGCATGCAGCAGAATGAATCACCCCACGTAACGACCCCATGACTCCCAAGAAGATGTGAGGGGGGCGAAAACATGAGACCTCGCAATGCGCACACACACACACACACACACACACACACACACAAATGAGACCCTCTTGCCATATACAAACCTGCACCTGCCTTTTTACGTAGCATCAGTTAGTTATATGAAGTTTGGGTCTTTTATATATATTTGTACTTTTCTGATTTACCTTCTGATGATTGTTATAGTTTACCCATCTTCTGATTCATCCCTGCATATAAACACACGTCACATCCATTTCTACACCATATAAACTCGGTGTGTTGGTGCTCCGGTACGTCTGGAGTTAATCGAGCTCCGGTCAGTCGGACCAAGGTCGGCTCAAGGACCGAGCGACGGGCATCCCTGAGAGAACCAGAGACAGAGTTTGTGAATTGAGTCACTAAAACGTGTTTAAAGGCCGTGTGTGTTTGCGTGTGTGTGTGTGTGTGTGTGTGTGTGTGTGTGTGTGTGTGTCAGAGTGACGCAGTGCCAGTCGGAGTGCGTCACTGTTCCTGTCATCCCGTTGCACTCCACGTCCCCCCGTAGGACCTACAGGGGGAGGAAGCATTAATAAACAGTGAGATGGTGGAAGATGGAAAAGAGTGACTAGATAGAGAGATGCTTTATCAAACCTCTGGGGGGGTTTAGGAAAGAGGAGGAGGAGGAAAAGAGAAAGAAGAAAGATGGAGAGAAAGAGTGAGGAACTCCCTGGAATGGGATGGGAGGAGGAGGAGGGGGAGGGATGGGAGGGTATGTGGAGGTCTGAACTTGGAGAGCCTCATCACTCTGTTCCATCAGCGTGTCCTAATATGGAGGCATCTGCTACCGAGGCTGTTCTCAAGACCCGCCACCGACCGGGGGGGGAACTGGAGGGGGAGGAAGGGGGGAGAGGGGGGAGAGAGGGAGAAAGGACCGGTGGGAGAAAGTCGAAACGAGTGAAAGGAAGATGGCTGAAAAGAGAGAGAGAGAAAGGGAGAGAGAGAGCTAGAGGTAGAGATGGGAGAGGTGGAGAGATTGGCAAGAGAAAAGAGGAGAAGTTGAAGAGAAGGAGAGATGGTTGGAGGGGAGGAGAGTCCAGCGCTATTTTTAGCATCTCGGTTGTTTATTTTTTACCGTTCTGAGATGAAAGAGAGGAAGAGAGGAAGGAGAGGAAGAGAGGAAGGAGAGGAAAGGTCCAGACACGTAATCTGATTGGTTGAGTGAATCTGGATCGTCTGTCGGGCGTCTGCCTCTCCCCTGTCTCTCTCGTACTCACACACACATTCACTTTCCTGTGTGTGGGACCAGAGGGGAGTCGCCGACCTCTGGGGTCACCGGGGATGGTTTTGATCATGCGGTTGGAAGCCGCCCTGAGGTCGAAGGTCACGGGACAGGAAGTGCAGAGTCCGGACCGGGGCGGCCTTCTGGGGATCAGCTTAAATGTCAGCACAGACGCCGTGGCAGCAAGGCCTCATGGGAGCACTGCTGAGCGGAGTGCGTGCTTGAGGGTGGGTGTGTGTGTGTGTGTGTGTGTGTTAGTGAGGAAGTTGTGCGTGTGCGTGTGTGTGTGTGTGACTGCACATATATGTCAGTGTGCATAGGTATGTGAGTGAGGGTTGATGCATGTGTGTGACCATGAGCGTTTGTTTAAGAGTTGCTTTCCAGGTGTGTGTGTGTGTGTGTGTGTGTGTGTGTGTGTGTGTAGATATGCATTCATTTGTATGAGTATTTGTGTGTGAGTGACCATGTATGTTGGTGAGTGTTGGTTTCTGTCATATATGTGTGTGTGTGTGAGAGATGTGAGTATGTGAGAGAGTCAGTTTTCTGTGTGTGTGTGTGTGTGTGTGTGTGTGTGTGTGTGTACGGTCTTCGGGTGTACATGTGGAATGTGGCGGCTCAACCAGCATCTACAAGTCAGACACTTCCTCTCTTCCTCTCCATTCATTCTTCTGTTCATTCATTCATACGTACACACACTGTATATGTCATACTGTGAAAACGATGGCATATGGTGTGTGTGTGTGTGTGCGTGTGCGTGTGTGTGTGCGTGTGCGTGTGGTGTGTGTGTGTGTGGCGGGGGTGTTTTCTGTTACCTTATGAGGATGAGGTAGCGGAGGCGAGCATACTGCAACACTCTGCCTTGGATGAGTCACACGCACGGGAAACGCCAGGCTGGTGTGTGTGTGTGTGCATGTGTGTGCGTGTGCGTGTGCGTGTGTGTTATTTCGGATATATCTCTCACAAGGAACCCATGGGATAGGCAGATGTTGCATATTTCCTGGAAGGAGTGCATTGTGGGTAAGGAGTGGTACCCTCCTGGGGGGCGTGGGTGTGTATGTACGCTCGGGCCACGCACATACATCATGCATGTGTGTGTATGTGTGTGTGTTTTGAGAGACAGGAAGTGAACTTTCTGTCCTGAAGATGCCACTAGTTCACATCTCTCTCTCTCTCTCTCTCTCTCTCTCTCTCTCTCTCTCTCTCTCATCTCATCTCATCTCATCTCATCTCATCTCATCTCATCTCATCTCATCTCATCTCATCTCATCTCATCTCATCTCATCTCATCTCATCTCATCTCATCTCATCTCATCTCATCTCATCTCATCTCATCTCATCTCATCTCATCTCATCTCATCTCATCTCATCTCATCTCATCTCATCTCATCTCATCTCATCTCATCTCATCTCATCTCATCTCATCTCATCTCATCTCATCTCATCTCATCTCATCTCATCTCATCTCATCTAACCCCCCCTCTCATCTTTTGGAGGAGCGCTGCACCTGGCTGGCCCTGACCTCTGACCTCTGACAGCTTCAGTGAAATGTGTACTCTACACTACAAGCATTAACAGAGTGTGTTCAGTCCCATGATGCATTTGTGGTGATGATGCAGACCTAATGAACCGTCGGTTTATTCGGTTGCGATCTCATCTGGCTTCCTGGTTGTTAGTGTTGTCTGTGGAGAATACAGTAATGTTAGCCTTCCTGGCTAGCTAGTTAGCATTAGCAGCAGAACTGTTAGAAAACACAGCCTATTACATATATACAGCAGTACAGTGAAGTAGATGCTCAGTACACGTGTGATGGTGCCCTGGTACACTTTACTCACCTTCACTCACCCGGGTTTGAAGACCGCAGCACTGTGGTGAGGTTTATGGTGACGACCCAACTGGGGCGTCTCAGCAGGGAGTCAGGTGAGGTGAGGTGAGGTGAGGTGGGACAGTTCAGGTTGTTCTCTGCAGCTTATCGAAACATCTGATAAAAACAGCTGTGTGAAGTATTTACCACCACATGTCTGCCTGCCTGTCTGTCTGTCTGTCTGCCTGTCTGCCTGCCTGCCTGCCTGTCTGTCTCTCTCTCTGTCTGCCTGCCTGTCTGTCTGTCTGTCTCTCTCTGTCTCCCTCTCTGTCTCCCTTTCTGCCTGCCTGCTTGCCTGTCTCTGTCTGTCTGTCTGCCTGTCTGCCTACCTGTCTGTCTCCCTCTCTGCCTGCCTGCTTGCCTGTCTGTCTGTCTGTCTGTCTGTCTGTCTCATTGTGTCAGTTAGACGGTGCTCTCTGAGTATGTGAACTCATCTCGGTGTGTTGTGTGTCTCGACGTGTGTCACTAAATCTGCACGTGTGTGCTCACATGGGTGTGTCTGTGTGTGAACCGGTATGTGTGTGTGTGTGTGTGTGTGTGTGTGTGTGTGTGTGTGTGTGTGTGTCCTCAGCTGAACCCTCTCTGCTCCAGCCGGCTGGTCTGAATGGAGAATCAATAGAATCCATTGAGCTGCATTGAAGCTATAGAGTGCCGGTGTCAGTGTCAGAGTGCTGCCTATGTAGAGGCTGGAGAAGATCCACACACACACACACACACACACACACACACACACACACACACACACACACACACACACACTCGCGAGGAAGCTTTACTGTACGTTTCATACGACTCCAGGAAGTGTGCAGTAAAGCATTAGCTCTGTTATGCAATAGGACACACACACACACACACACACACACACACACAGAAAATAAACTTCATACTTTACTGTAAATCTAGTCAGTACACACACACACACACATGCATTTGCACACAAACACACACACACACCTTAACACGTTGTATCCCCCGTGTGTCCCCAGCCTCTCTGTTTCAAACTCACCATTCAGAGTGTGTAGATAAAGCTGGAAAGCCGAAATGGAAGAAGAGGAGGAATGCGTGTTATGCGAGGCATGCTCAACTCGGTGACCTTCAGAGTGCTCTCCCTCTCTTCCTCCCTCTCTTCCTCCCCCTCGCCATCCCTCTGCTTTCCCTATCTCCCCCCGGCGTCCGTGTCCCTCTCTCTCTCGTCTCTCGTCGGCATTTTGTCTCTCGCCGAAACTGAAAATGAAAACTACAAAATAAGAGTCTCCCGTCTCTGAACCCCCCCGCTGCCTCCCTCCCTCTCTCCATCCCACTCTCTTCGGTTCGAGTCGGTTTGTGTTAATCCCGCCCCGAGAGCTTTATTGGCATGAAAGTTGAAAATAAAAAAAACAATACAGAGTAACATTTTTTTTACATTGTAAGCATTTAGTTGAGCGACTTACAATAGGCCGTATTCCCACAGTGGCCATTTTGAACTGGGAGTGGGGAAACTACCCAGAAGTCCCGCCCGGCGTAGCGAAGACGCACATCGTCAAAAACCCCCATCGGGGAATCAAACGTTTATCTGCGTGTTTCACAGATTCACACGGTTGTTGACGAACGTATATCTGCTGCTGGGGGGGGATCAGACCTGCGATAATAATAGTATCAGACGGATGATAAATCCCGCCCTCGCCACGTCGTGTTCCAGCGGCTCCACGGCGGAGGGTCTCGGCTCCCGTGGGTTCGATTCCCATACTTTCCATCGAAGAGGGAGCATTAGCAGGAAAGAAGATATGAGTAGTTAGTTACTGTGTGTGTCTCTGTCTCTCCCTCCTTCTGTCTAGCAGGGTCAGAAATGAATGTTGGCCGAGGGAAAACATGTGCAGAAGTTGAGAAAATGTCTGAAATTTAAAAAAATCCCCCGATAAGTACCTTTCTTTTTTTTTCTTTTTTTTTTTTACCCTGTTCACATTTTTTTCCATTGAGTTGTCAAATAGTCAGAATGTGACTACTGTCCCTGTGGGCCACCGTAGGTGATTCATGGCAGCCCTGTGATCGGGGGAGTCTTCCCAGGGTGTTCTGGGTAGTGGACTCAGACCTTTGGACCCCAGTGCATGCTTTGTTTTAAATGAAGCACATGAACTTGGTAACACTCTCGGGTTTCAGGCTGCACGCGCTTCGTTTTCACCATTTATCAAAAACAAATTCACTTAATATGGTCTGGCAGAATATTCAGGATTATCATTTTGGCCGGGGTCTTGCAGCTCTGCCGCCCATATAGACAGACAGGGAGTAATCAGCACAGGGAGAAGGGAGAGATGGAAAGACAGAGAAAAGGATGAGTGAAGCGTCCGGCCCTGATTGGCGGTTTGGCCTTGGCCACCGTCCGTCCGTCCGTCCGTCCGTCCGTCCGTCCGTCCGTCCGTCCGTCCATGAGAGGTGAGAGGACGCCACAGGAGACAGATGAGAAGAGGAGTGAGACACTAACTTACCAACACCCAACAGACTGACGCACAGGCGACACATCAGCACATGTTTTTTCCTCATCCAGTTGAATGAAAAACTAAAACTAAAAAGTGTGGTGTGGATGACTCAACCCCCCTCCCTCCCCTCCCTCCCGCCCCCCCCCCCCTCCCTCCCCTCCCCCCCCCCCCTCTCTCCTGCATGCTCCTCTTCCCCTTCGTCTTTAAAAAGAAAAGAAAAGTCCCAGGGCTTTTCCAAGGAGCGTAGGTTAAATTTAGACAACATTCACCAATGTTACATCTTTAATGTTGCTTTTATTTAACAGCTATAGAGAAAGAGAGGCAGGAGAAAGAGTGGTGATGACATGTGACAAAGGTCATAGGTCGGATTCGAACCCAGGACTTCTCAGTTACACGGTATGCGCCCTAGACCACTGAGCCACCAGGACACCCCGACTTCAGACCTCAGTTTACCGACGTCAGGTCACATGATTTCTTGGTATTGAAGTTCAGCACCAACGTGTGAAGTTGCCTGTGAAAATGAAAGTAGTCAACAATCTGTTCCAGTGCCCGTAAACCTCCTGTACCAGGACCCATTAGCCCACAGTAGCTCTGCCACGCTAGCTAGCACTGTTAGCTGTTTGAACAATGAGGCCAGCTAGCCAGGTTACTGTGTTTAGACAGGCTGATAGTGGCTGGCCCCTGGCCACCGCTCTAATCCACTGTTTGTGTATTTCCTTGTTGTCCCTACACTAGTGTGAACACGACCAGAGATCTGGGCTGATGTGCAAACACACTCTTTGAAACACGCAGGATTGCATTACCACCAGCCTGCATCAACAGAGTACACAGATACACACAGTAATACACAGAAAGAACACAAACACCAGCCAGTGTACTTCTCTTACTCTTCTACTCTTCAGAAAAGAGTTTCACCTCCTTTTGCACCATCCATGTCTTAGTGGTCTCAGGTGTTCAGGTGGATCTAACAGGTGAACTCACTAAGCCGGTTAGCAGCTGTTCAGCTGTGTGATGTGATGTCTGCATTATCAGGCTTTACAAAGTAGAGCTCGACAATGTTTTCATAAACCCTTTTTAATCTCACCTGCACCAGTTTCTATGTTTTTCTTTGTGTTAAAATCCTTGTTTTCTATTTAAAGCCCATGTGGTGATGTGGTGGAACTCATCCCACTAACTCAGGATCTTTTCATCCACTCTGATTTAACATCTGCAGAGTGTGAACTGACTGTGTGTGTTTCCCTGCAGGGCTGAAGACCTACCTGATCTCCGGGAGGAAGCTGGAGCACGAAGCCCAGTGTGGCTGTTCTCAGCTGGGCCTGCCGGGGGGGGAGTTCGCGGGGGTCTGTCCTCAACCCCACACCCCGGACCTCATCCCTGGGGGAGCGCAGGCCGCCGAGCCCCTGCTAGCCCACAGACCCCCAGACAGGACTGTGGTAAGTCTGGGCCAGGTGCATGGAGGTGGATCTAGTGATGTCACTGATGTCATCTTTATGCACCTAGTCCACTGATCTACTTGGTGTGTGTCTCTCTCTCTCTCTCTCTCTCTCTCTCTCTCTCTCTCTCTCTCTCTCTCTCTCTCTCTCTCTCTCTCTCTCTCTCTCTCTCTCTCTCTCTCTCTCTCTCTCTCTCTCTCTCTCTCTCTCTCTCTCTCTCTCTCTCTCTCTCTCTCTCTCTCTCTCTCTCTCTCTCTCTCTCTCTCTCTCTCTCTCTCTCTCTCTCTCTCTCTCCAGCCTCCCTGTGTGTCTTGTAGTGTGGTCTTGTCTGCCGGGGCGGAGCAGGGTGATGAGGTGGCCGTGCTTAATGGCTGCCAGGAGGAGCACAAGACCAGCAGTGCCAAGGTAACACACACACACACATGCACGCACACACACACACACACACACACACACATATGCATGCACACACACAGTGACAGGATCAGTGCATGTATCAAACACCCCACTGAGCATCTATCATTGACTAGCTACCCTATACTCTTTTCCTTCTTCTTCCTCTTTGTCTTCTCTTCCTTCTCCCTCCTCTTCCATATTCTTCTTCCCCTCCTCCTCCTCCTCCTCCTCCTTCTTCTCCTTCTTCTCCTCCTCCTCCTCCCCCTCCAGTTCGTCCCGGGCCACAGCCCCAGGGCGGCCAACGGCCTGCTGAGTCCTCCCCTGGAGGACCCTGTGCGGGCCAGCCAGAGCTCCCTGTGCGACATGCTCCAGGAGAAGGAGAAGAAGACCAGTACGAGCACCGGGACCGGCACCAGCCTGGGCATGGCGGCGGCGGCGGGCACCGGCATGGACCACTCAGCCCTCATCCAGCTGCGGGCCAAGAACACCAGAGAGAAGAGCGACGCCCACTTTGTTGATGTCATCAGAGAGGACAGGTGAGGAACATGTTGCTCTCCATTCCTGCTGCATCGCTTTTTCTTTTTTGACAAATATATTTATTGGCTTTTTTTTTTTTTTTTTGCACAATCATCCCACCCCATCTCCCTCCCTCACACAAAATTCCCCAAAAATAACACAAGTAACAACAATAATAAAATAACATAAGAGGCATATTACATGTAACATGGTTATTAAGTCTTAACAATTAGTTATAAAGCTGGTATACAAAAGAAGCATCACATCATACATCTTTCATACTTCCTCATCGAGGTTGCATTTAGTTATTTTCCTTTGATAGCAAAGGTTAATTTCTCTAAGGCAAGGCATTGAGAGAGGTTATTCAACCAATGACCAATAGAGGGTTTTTCTGGGTTTTTCCAAAAGACAGATATTGTATGTTTAGCTTGAAGAAGAGAGAAAACAATCATTTTTTTCTTTGTGTTATTAAGCCTTGGAAACTCAGAGAACAGACCAAGAATACACAGTTTTGGACATTCTGGTAGTTTGGCTGAGACTATTTGTGATAATGTGTCAAGTACATCTTTCCAAAATTCTTTGATCCTTGGGCAATCCCATAAACAATGATGCTGCATCACTTTTATTCTACTCATATGTTGATGATGCTGAATGTTTTTTTGTGAATGAATCATTTCATCATGGTCATATTCTGCTCATCCCGATACATTTGAGCCGCAGGATCCTTGAGTAGCTGCTCATATTACAGCAGCATAAATGCATCGTCTGTCAGGTGTGGTGGTGGTTAGCTGCAGCTGGCCAGCGATACAGTCTGATATTAATTACTACCTTAATTACTCTTTTGTTTTTATTGATTTTTAACATGACAACAAGAACCCAAACCCCCCAGAATAATGAGACTGGGATCCGCCCCTCTACTCATTGTTGTCAAGGTGAACTTTGTAAGGACATCTAAACAAAATCAATCTAAAAAGGACACAAAGAAAGATTTTCAAATATTGAAACAACTAAGATGGATTTTGCGACTCAGTAAGGTGCGCTGGGCGTCTGCAGAGTTGCATTTCAAAGTGCTGTGTATCTATTTCGTTACCGGAAGTTCAATCAATATCTCTGAAATGCAGAGGAGCCGGTCCGTCAAAGTGTTTTCATTTAGTCAACTTACGTCACCTGATATCCTTTTTAAAAGCACCATACGTTGTTTAGATGTTCCTGGTGTCTCTTCTCTAACTGGTTTCTGTCCCTTCATATGTGACCTGGTTCTGCTTCCCTCCGGTTCCCAGTCTGATGAAGGACTACTTCTTCAAACCGCCCATCAACAAGATCAGCCTCAACTTCCTAGAGAGACCCCTGGAGATGGCCTATCGCACCAGCTACCAGGAGGAGGTACACACACACACACACACACACACACACACACACACACACACACACACACACACACACACACTCCTGAGGACTCTCTGTTGATATTCATCGCCCACCCCCCCCCCCCACTTTCAGATTTCTAAACCTCTCAGAAAGCATTTTAAAGAGATTGTCTCCACCAATCCCGGTCCGAGTCAGAACGAGGCTCAGGTGTTTCCAGGGTGAGACCAATCAGCTGGGTGGTGTTTTTAAATCAGCTGTTACTCCTTCCATGTACTCTCACCACCACCTTCCCACCCTGAACACTGACCTCAGAACCCTTGTAGACGTGGTGACGAGTAAAACGTCCTCACTGTCCTTGAAGACATTTGGTGAAGAAATCCCAATGAAACAGTTGAGAAACTACTAACACGACCAGTATTATATAACACCAATAGTATTATATGGGTGGGGGGTGGGGGGGCATCCTACATCCCTCCTATCTCCCTATTATGCCACAATAGCAGGACACACTGACTCAGGACCAGTTCCAGATGGCCTGCATTGACCTCACAGTCTTACAGCCCCCTGCTGTCAGACCAGCGTCATTACAGGGGCAAAAAAACGTTCAACCTCTCGATTAACTTCATTCAGAATCTCTTCAGTGACACTCGGAACAGTCTCTTCTTTCTCTCTCTGCTCGGTTGGGACTTCCCAGCCAAGATGCAGAGCCAGAACTCGTAATCATTTTAAATCCTGACAAGACGCCCGACCTCCGCATCAAACAGGGCGGGAAACGGACACCATCGACCAGCCAAATGCCAAATGTCTACTTCACCAGACGCTTTGGCGTGCTAACAGACACTTTGGAGGTTCCTTATTAAAACAAAAACGAGAGAGGACAGTCCTTTAACCTTTTAGTGTCTCTTTTTATTTATTTAGAAGAGAAGAAATTCTGGCGAGGTTCAATCCCGTGACCCCTGGACTATCAATGGCTCAGAGGCCATTGGGAAAAAAGTGAATTCCCTGCCATAACCCTAAACTTTAAAGGGCCATTCAGTAATCTATGACCTGTATTGACCTCTAGCAATAACACTGATAGAAGTTATCTCCTCCCACACAAGTCACACAAGCCACAGGTCACAGTACAGGAGGAAGCTGTTGTTAGAGCAGAGATCCAGCAGGAATGTGTCATAACATCACGATGCAGCTGTGAGAATCATATTCCTCATCCTATATTGTCATTCGTTTTTTTGTCTTGAGAACGAGGATTTTTAGTCTCCGTGGCTGAATTGTCTTGAGTTCAGCCTCCTTCTGAATCCCTCCTTCCTTTCCTTCCTCCTTCCTCTCCTCCCTCCTTCCTCTCCAGGTGCAGAACCAGGTTCAGGTGCAGACCTTTGCCAGCGCCACCTTCAGCTCCTTCCTGGATGTGCTGCTCAGCTGTTTTGTGTTCCTGGCCCTGACCCTGGCCTGCTTCCTCCCTCCCCTGGTCAGCCCGGCCACCGCGGGCCCCCCGGCCCCCGCCGCCCTGGCCCTGGCCCCCCTGGCCGGCCTGCTGGAGCTGGCCTCCCTGGTGCTGTCCATACGGTGAGGAGGCCGAGGCAGACGACGTGCAGAGGGCCTCAGAGGCTGTGTGTGTGTGTGTGTGTGTGTGTGTGTATGCGTGTGCGTGTGCGTGTGCGTGTGTGTGACGGTTTTTGAAGGCTGATACTGATATTTTTGGATTGAAGCTGCTGATAGCCAATATGTTGTGCTGGAAATTTTACTTTTTTTTTTGTATTTTATTTTTTTAATTTTTTGAATGACAAAGATCCAATGTTCTCCTCTTCCTCCTCCTCTTCCTCCTCCTCCAGTATGGCCTTCTACCTGGAGGAGGTGATGAGCTGTACCCACTCCCTGCTCCGGGCGGTGTCCGGCTGGCTCCCCCGTCATGTGATCGGGGCCGTGCTGGTCTCGCTCCCCGCCGTCGCCGTCTTCTCCCACCTGACCTGCAGCCTCCACCTGCCCCTCCAGGTAGAGGGTGTGTGTGTGTGTGTGTGTGTGTGTGTGTGTGTGTGTGTGTGTGTGTGTGTGTGTGTGTGTGTGTGTGTGTGTGTGTGTGTGTGTGTGTGTTGTGGGTGGTGCTCCTGACTGCGTTATGAAACCGCTGGAGAACTGCAGGCGATGTGGTTGCTCTTGTTATCTCTCTAGCAGCACTAAAGAGGCAATAACTGAAAATCAACACAGAAAATCAATAAACTCCTCAGAGCTCAGCGATGATGCTGGTGATGGATGCAACCGTTTGATCTGTTTACTGCTGGAGTAGAGAAACAAACACCTGATGAGTATTGATGAGTAACATGGAGACTAAAGTACATTTAAAAAAAGGGTAAAAGACAGAGACACTATTACTACTACTACTACTACTACCACTATTACTACTACTACTACTGCCACTATTACTATTACTACTACTATTACTACTACTATTACCACTATTACTACTACTACTACTACTACTACTACTACTACTACTACTACTATTACTACTACCACTATTACTACTACCACTATTACCACTACTACTACCACTATTACTACTACTACTACCACTATTACCACTATTACTACTACTACTACCACTATTACTACTACCACTACTACTACTACTATTATTACTACTACCACTATTACTACTACTACTACTACTACTACCACTATTACTACTACCACTACTACTACTACCACTACTACTACTACTATTATTACTACTGCTACTAGTACTACTGCTGCTCCTATTACCTTTGCTTTTCTATGACTACTACCATTACTACTACTTCTACTACTACTACTATTACCGCTGCTATTACTGCTAATATTACTAATCCTGTTACTGCTACTATTACTACTCCTATGTCTACCTTTGCTTTACCTTGCTTAGCTAACTACCATTATTACTACTCCTACTACCACTAGCTACTACTGTTACCACTACTGCTAATTGCGGTAGTAGTACTACTTGTGATTTCCAAGCTGTAGTGTTTGTCTCATTGATATCCTGAGGAGAGAGAGAGCTTGGACTCTTGCCCGTGACAGGCTGAGATCCAGAGATCCTCTGAGACCTGCAGAGCCGCTAGCTGGCGTTAGCGCTGATAGGAGCCGTGGAAGGAAAAACAACCAGGAGGCTTCAGGACGCTTCGCCTGTGGACCTTGGCACCAGAAGTATTGACATTTCTTCCTCCCTGAATCCTCTATGTGAGAAGATTGAGAGCGGGCCGAGTTTGCAGCGTTTTTTTTTTTATTTTTTACTGCTGCTCCGAGTCGAGGCCACATCCAGCTCTGCAGATTCCCCGACTCGCTCCACGCTGACGGCTGCTTGCGAGATTTGAGGCGTTTTGATATCTTGTTTTTCAAGGATATTCAACACCCTGTTTCTCTATCCATTTCTCTCCCACCCTGCTCTCTCTCTCTCTCTCTCTCTCTCTCTCTCTCTCTCTCTCTCTCTCTCTCTCTCTCTCTCTCTCTCTCTCTCTCTCTCTCTCTCTCTCTCTCTCTCTCTCTCTCTCTCTCTCTCTCTCTCTCTCTCTCTCTCTCTCTCTCTCTCTCTCTCTCTCTCCCCCCCTCTCTCTCCCCTCCTTCGGGGCCTGCAGATCAAAGCGCTAGTCCCAGGGAGAGTGGTTAATTAGACATGGACTTTTCTGGACTTTTCTGCCTTTGAAGATATTAAGACCCAGTAACAGTAACAGTGCTGGTGGGGAGAGAGGGAGCACATGTGTAGGGATGAGAGAGAGAGAGAGAGAGAGAGAGATGGTATCCTGTCAATGTCATCATTAACAACTCTGAATGTGCCCAAATTGCCACTGCTGTGTGAGCGTGTGTGTGTGTGTGTTTGAATTGATCTACAGCACCTTGCCAAAGTACAAAGTACCCCCCCCCCCCCCCTTTGACGTTTTATTATTAGTTAGTTATTTCAAAACCCGTCTGAGTTCTTCACAAAGCCCTCTGTTCTGTCAAAGCGAAAACTACATTTTGGAGGTTTTATGTGGAAGGATAAAATCACGTTTGCACAAGTGTAAATTGCCAAACCAGCAAAAATGTGTTCAACATTTGGGATTACTGTTATGTCTTACTGGGATCTCGGGGTGTAGGCTGGACTAGTTCATGGATGACGCTACAGTCCAGGTCTTGAGGTTTCAGAGAAGCTCCTCTCCTGTTTCCCCAGGTGATCATGTTCCTGTGCTGCGCCACCATCCTGGCCATCATCCAATACTGCAACTTCTGTCAGCTCAGTTTCTGGATGCGCTCGGCTCTGGCCACGGCTACGGGGGCCGCCCTGCTGCTGCTCCTCTACAGCCCCCTCCACAGGGCCAGGTGAGCCCCCCACCAGTACACACACACACACACACACACACACACACACACACACACACACACACACACACACACACACACACACACACACACACACACACACACACAGCCGTGCACACACACTATTCTTGGTATGTACGTAGTGTGTGGCATTTTACATTTCATTCCGTTAATAAAAATCCAGACGGAGTACATATAAGTACATGTAACTGGAATACATGAGCATTGGTCCATCACACAGTTAAAGCTAAATACCCAAAGTGTTAAAAATAAACACTTCACAAACTCTGGCTGTAAAAAAATTGATGTATTTTTGTTGTACACAACCTGAAGTTCTGTCATTAATAGTCTTAAGGTTTGAGATATCACTTCATAAGTACTGACGGTACTCAGTTCTGCCTCCCTATCCTCCAGCCAGAAGATGGGGCATGTCATTCGCTGTGTGTGTGTGTGTGTGTGTGCATGTTTATGTGTGTGCGTGCGTGACCCGTCCTCGCTCCTAACTGACACCACTCTCCTCTCTTTCAGCTCTGGTAATAACAGCTTGCCGGCGCTTGGGTGAGTGTCTCCATGGAAACAGAGAAGTTTGATGGATGTGTGACATTTGAGGGGTCAACAGGAGCGACGGTGCTCTTTTATGTGTTCATAACCAGGGCTCTCTCTCTCACTCTCTCTCACTCTCTCTCCCTTTACTCATTCTCACGCTTTCCTGCTTTTTATTCCCCTCCTCCTCCTCCTCCTCCTCCTCCTCCTCTTCCTCCTCCTCTGACACTGAGCGTGCAACCAGCTGTAATGGCTGCTAAATGTCAGTTGACAGAGAGACTGGCTTTTCTTTATCGGTTGGCATTTTGGTTTGCGGCCCTTTGTCAAGATGCAGTATAGTTGTGTATTGTATGTCTTCACAAGGGTCTCTAGATTGAAATATATATAATGAATTGTATTCTACACCCTCTTTTTCATTGGTCACGGTCCCTTCTCTGGGAGGTTGTGCACTCAACCTGTGAAGAGCCTGTGAAGGAAGGTTTTGTGCTTTTATTGTTGTAATCTTGGTAGATTTGTAGCTTGTGCTTTTATTGTTGTAATCTTGGTAGATTTGTAGCTTGTGCTTTTATTGTTGTAATCTTGGTAGGTTTGTAGCTTGCCCCTTAGGTATTTTATTTTGTGGGAATGTGTGAAACCCACTGTATCGTACAGACGACTGCTGCTTATCAAGGACGCTCTTCCTGTCTCTGTCACTTACCCTTTCTTTCATCAGGCCTTTTCACCTCTTATCTCATTTCGTCGCTTCTCTTTCTCTTGTCTCTCACATTTTACTTTTTTGTAAGTCAGAGGGGGCCCATCCTCTCTCCCCGGTATGTTGTCTTCAGGATGAAAGTTGAGAAGGACGTAGAGCCCAGGAGACACAGGAGAGACGGTTCTGGTGGGATTAGTTCCTAGACCAGCAGGGGAACATGTGGTTTCAGCAGTGGGGGTCTTAAGAGAAAGAAAAAAAAACAGCCTTATACTCTTGGAGTGTCAGATCTCATCAGTTTGTGATGTTCGATGCATTCCAGGAGTTATTTAGTGAGGAAGTGTTGTAACTTTCCCCTCTTTCCCTCAACGTGCCTCAGCTACTTCTACTTCACAAGCTAGCCAACTTGTTTTGAACATTTGGGGTGTGTCTATGATGGCGGCTCTGCCCCTTACTCAAATACTTTCTTGTGACTGCATTGCATTATGGTCTATTGAGCCTACTGTTGGTGGAGAAGTCGGTACCTCCGCTTCTTCTACACTGGATTTCTCCCTGTATGATGGTCGGTGCAAAATGGTGAGTCTAGAAAGGCCTGGCTCTTTGTTTCTGAGGGGTTGACACCAAAACCTCCATTACATCGTAGTTGCACTGGAAAAGTCTTGATGTGATGTCATATCGATGGTCTGTGTTTGGCCAGTTTATGTGCGAATCAGAAAAATGAACCACCAAAAAACAAAAAAAGCCCCAGAAATGTAAGGTACATCGCCAATAGCTGTCCCTCCTCTCTCCCCCAGGGTTAACCTCACCACGTTGAGCGACGGCGGTTCGGCGTGGACCACTCCGGAACCGGACCCTCCGTTGCGGCCCCTCGACCTTCTGGTCCCAGAGGCCGTCCTGGCCTTCTTCCTGCTCCTCCTCCTCGTCTGGTTCCTCAACCGCGAGTTCGAGGTCAGCTACCGCCTCCATTACCACGGCACCGTGGAGGCCGACAAGCACCGCTCCAAGATCCAGACCATGCGAGACCAGGCCGAGTGGTTACTGGGCAACATCATCCCCATCCATGTCGCTGAGCAACTCAAGGTTTCTTTTCTTAAACCCCATATGAGCAGAATCACATGACTCTTATCCTAAAACAATAAAGGAGAATGGGCAGTCCATTCCTCTACATATGTTTATGATTGATACAGTAGAAAAGCTGAGAGGGACAAGTAAGGGAGAGATATACAGAAATACCCTAGAGACCAAAGTACTACCATTAAAAGTATTTCTGTCACAATAAGTACTTTGTAATACAGCCATCTTTGTCTCAACGTTTGCTCAGGTCACCCAGAGCTACTCCAAGAACCACGACAACGTGGGCGTGATCTTCGCCAGCATCGTGAACTTCAGCGAGTTCTACGAGGAGAGCTACGAGGGCGGCAAGGAGTGCTACCGCGTCCTCAACGAGCTGATCGGAGACTTCGACGAGCTCCTCCGCAAGCCCGAGTTCGCCAACGTGGAGAAAATCAAGACCATCGGCGCCACCTACATGGCCGCGTCGGGGCTCAACGTTCAGCAGCTGGCCGACAGCGACGACGACCTCCCGCACGCCCACCTGAGGGCGCTGTTCGACTTCGCTCTGGAGATGATGGGCGTCCTGGACGACTTCAACAAGAACATGCTGGGCTTCGGTTTCAAGCTCCGCATCGGGTTCAATAACGGACCCCTCACGGCGGGGGTCATAGGCACCACCAAGCTGCTCTACGACATCTGGGGGGACACGGTCAACATCGCCAGCCGCATGGACTCCACCGGTGTTGAGTGCCGAGTGCAAGTGAGCGAGGAAAGCCACGCCGCGCTCAGCGCCATGGGCTTGGAGTTCGACTACAGAGGTACCGTGAACGTGAAGGGAAAAGGTCAAATGAGGACCTTCCTGTACCCCAAAAGTGGGGACAGCATACCAGGGTGTCAAGACCGGCTGGAGGTGGGCATCGGCGTCGGACCCTCGGCCGCGGCGGCACCGGCCAATAAGACTTCTGTTGCCAAGGCGGCAGCTCTTCCCCCCTGTTCTTCCTCTCACACTCCTTCCTCCTCCTCCTCCCCCCCCTTGCACACTCACTCCTCAACCCCAAAGCAGTGCTGTAGGGCCCGACCCTGTCCCGGTTAAGTCCAAGGAGGTGCGGGAGGAGGGATATAGGGACGCTGCACACCTCCCAGGACTAGACCCAGAACCTAGGGCCACACCAGCGTCCTCCCTCTTGCAGCCTGCGCCACTCGCACTTCAAGAGGAGGAGGAGGAGGAGGACGAAGAGGAGGAGGCCAATGAGCTGGCGATACTCAATGAGGAGTTTTACGCTCGTCTCTGATCCATCCTCTCTCCCCCCCCTCCCCCTAACATCTCCTGGCTGCTGTCTCACCAGGACTGTCTTGTTTTGTAGGTGTGGGCGGGCCATCCCTTACCTCGGGCATGGATGGAGGCGTCTTCTCCTTTTTCCAGAAGTAGTAGTAGTAGTAGTAGGCACCGATGAAGAAGAGGGAGTCGGTCCGGTCCCCTCCGTCTGTTTGGACATAAACAAACAAACAAACAATGGCTGCAAGTGGCTACAGAAATGGCTACTAACTTTTATCATGGGAATGCTGCCTGGGTGTTGGGGTGGGTTGGCCACTGTGTTGAGCACAGAGATGTACAGCGGGGGAAATGGCTGAAAGGGGGATAGCAGGGAAGGGACGTTTTGTTGATGTTTTTTTTCTAATTCTTTTTTTTTTTTTGTTAAGTGCCTTCAGGACGAGAACCATGAACGAACAAAATATGAACACTGAACAAAAGTTTTGAACAATCTTCGTATGGGCTTTCCCCTCTTAAGACTTAGACTACGGAACATGCTGTGGTTTCTTACTCCGTGCTTTTATTTTCAATGCAACTATTTGTTAAAAAAAAAATCATTATTGTCGTGCCATATCGTTTTATTTTAACTTGATCAAAGTCTCGACCTGACTTAAGGGAAAATAATTTTTAGACTCTATGTAAGTGCCAGTGCAGCGTGACGAGGCTGAGCAGGGAACTATGGGTAGAATGAGGGAATCACAACAAGCAGTGTTAATTTATGTGTTCTGCTTTGACATGAGGGCTTGATACAGTATTCATTCGTGCCAGTCTCAGTACAAAGGGACTTACTAAATAGGGCTACATAGATTTTTAGTTTGTGTAGCAGCTAAATGCACATGTAAGCACAGGTCTTGCACAAACAGTGTTTTTTCTCGACCACTTGTATTTAGTAGTTATTACCTGCTTTTTTTAAAAGAGGTTAAACAGTTCTTGTCTGTCATTCAAAAAGCACAAAATCAAACCGGATAAGGGATTAGATTAGGTAGAAAATGTCATTTTTTTTAAAGTTAAAGAGCATCACAAACGCGGGGAAGGCACTTTAAGTATGTTTAAGCAGAACTGTGAGTGACAATCAGTGTGTAGTGATGATCGCAGACTTGACTAAGATAACAGGGCGGTCCACGTTGCTGTCGGTCCAAGTGTCAGAGCACAGATCAGAGTACAGCCATGGGTTTGACTGTGTAGAAGACCGCAGACTCAACGTTGGTGGCGTTTCCATCCGCTGCCTTCATCGCCACAGAAAAAAAAAAAAAAAAAAGGATCGGTAAAACCATCACTAGATTTAAATCAATAGTTGAGTATTGTCTGTCTTGAGCTGTTTGATTTGCTGTTGAAGGGGTGGGACTTTTGACTTTCATCCAATCACAGCCTCTATATTGAGGGGGCCCTCTACTGTATCAATATACTTAAATTGTGCCACTTTAATTGAGTGATCTATAGGTGCAATGCAACCTAAACTAGCTGATTGTTTTGTGGTGCCTAAAAAGTATGACAAACTGTATTTTTTGAGGTTTTTTTGTTTCAGAAATGTTTTTGTGTCATGCTCTTGTCACGATGAGGATAGATTATGATTGTATGTTTTAGGAAATGATGCGCCTTGTGCAGTTTCTGCTGCAACTTTTGACAAATTCCATTTATCTTTTTTTTTCTCTCTTTCCAGTTCTTTCGTTCTCTCATTGACTGGTTGCCTGGAATAGTGTGGTGGTGGTGGTGGTGTGCCCTGAAATAGCTTGCACCTCTCAAGTTTTGTTGCCCCTTACTCACTTTATTTTAGTTTTTGTTTTAGTTTTTTACTTCTGAAAAGACATGTTGAGATTCACTTGTTTCCCCACGTGTGTGTGTGTGTGTGTGTGTGTGTGTGTGTGTGTGTGTGTGTGTGTGTGTGTGTGTGTGTGTGTGTGTGTGTGTGCGCGTGTGTGTCTAAACTACATGTAGATGCTACCTTTCTGTTCTGCCATATGATCAATTTGCCTTTAGATTACTAAATGTTCAGTGTCAGGATTTGACTCAGATAAAATGATCCCAATTCTTTGCTTTGGGCAGATAAACTTCCCACTTAAAGCTGCAGAGAAAAAAATCAACAACAGGCTCTGAATAGACGACTGAAGCCGTGAAGTTGAAAAATCAGCGAGTTTGAATTGACGCTCGAAGCCGAACACAGGAACACAGGACAGATCGCTGTAATGTGATGCCTGAGGAAATCAATCAACTACGAGGCCGCTGGTTGATTGTTGGCAATTTGTTATTTTGCTGTAGATGCCGTCGTCGTCTGTAGAGAGGAGGGACGTGCACAGCCAGATCCTGCAAAACACGTATCACCTCTCCATGTTTTCGAGATTGGTTGACATTTTGGTCCAAGGATCTTGCCTTGAGAAAGATCATTTGACTGAAATGTCGGCTACAGATTGAGCGAGAACAGAGGCGACGTGGCTGTGGGGAGAAGAGGTCTGCGTCGGGCTGGGCTGAGGCCACACCTGAACCGAGGGCACAGTGGCTCAAATAACAAGCCAACAACAGCATGCAGCGTAATAGATAACAGCATATCTGCACGCCACATAGACTAAACTTGTTGCATGTCACACACACCCTACACACACACACACACACACACACACACACACACACACACACACATGCCCGATGGCTCAAATAACAACAACAGCTGCAGCATAAATACATTGAAAAAATGGTTGCATTGTAGGCTACTACACTCCTAACGTGCACTAGCAGTGCCTTTGAACTACAGATACTGTTAGTCAGCTGGTGTGAGTTATGATTATTTATATCAAGTAATCTTGATAACCCCGCTGGATTACCCAGCCCTCAAAATCCAAAGGTTTCTGCAGAAGCATTTGCCCTAGATCAGGGCACACGGACAGCTACATGAGAGCTGCCATGTTTTAAAAATCTCCACTTAACTGGTTTCAGTCAAGTGGGGATTTTTCAAGTATTTTCTAACGGGGCACATTTAATCCTGCGGTGCTCTTGTAATACATTTTCCCAACACCTCAAGTTTGCCTAAACCCCAAGTTATGGAAACAGATGAAAATATCAAGTATCAGTTTTAGAGGAAAAGTTAATTTCCCTCCACTTTCCAGATTTCCCCCATCCGTCTTAAATTCTCACATAATCCTTTGTGATTTCTAGGAAATGTCATTGTAGCCACAGCAGACATGGAGGTGAACCATCCACGGTGTGAGACTCCAGAGGTCGATGGGCACGCCACCCCGTCTGTAGCGCACATCTGTACACAGACAAATAAAGAGAGAGATTAACGTCAACGCCGCTGGCTCTGTGATCTGTGGGGGAGAAGTATGTGTGATCCTGTTTGCATGGGAACGAATGATTGAGCAATTTTCTTCTTTGCCTTTAGTTTCCTTCTGCAGCATACTATCAGTCTTTAACTTCTTTTTATTTGTTTTTATATTTATATTGAACCTAAAGCATGTTTTGCATGACTCCGCCAGATCACACTTCGTCAACACTCAGCTCTGCTCATTTAAGGTTATTTGGATTTTTTGCTATTATACCTAAATGTCCTCTCTGACACTGTATTGATGAATGATGTGTGTGTAAAAAAAAAAAGATCTTTTTAGTTTTGTCAGGTGGAAAGAAGTGATACAGGAAAAGCATCCCGGTCCAAACACAATAAGGAAAACAGTCACGTCCAGTTAAAGTGAAAAGCATCTCTATTCAGTCATCCCTTTTTATCAAAGGAATGTGGTAATTATTTGTGAAAAATAAGGGGTGGATTTCTATAAAGGAATAAAGTGTTTTATTAGCACTTGGTAAAATCATCACAGTCAAATAGTCTAATCACTCACTTAGATGGTAACAAATGCACACATTTTTTCACTATAAATTTGCTAGTAAATTCAACCCGTATGTGTTTTTTTTTTTAATCACACTGGGACAAAATATTAAATAAGGCAGAGGTGGTTGAATTAAAAATCTTTGTGTATTTGTTTTATTTTCATGAATCAGACATTATGTTTGTATGTTTTGTGCACATTACCCATGTTATCATTTATCAACACGTGATCATAATCTGTACACATTTGCACAAAGCACTCAGTGTTTGTACATATGCAGGTATTGTATGTCACATATAATTTTTTTATACATGTGCATGTGCCAGATTTTGACGTCATGAAAAACAATGAAAAAGACACTTATTATCAAATGATTCAGCGTGTGTCTGTTTGAGTGAGTGTGAGTGCCGTGACTTCATTCCCTTTTTTTCAGTGTGATAGATCAGGTCGACGTTACCAAATGTTCAGTCTCAGAATTTGACTTGAATAAAATGATCTTAACTCGTGTATAAGATATCAACTTTCAGCAGCAGAGGTAAACAAGCTCTGAATAACGTCTGAAGACCAGCCATGGAGTCAATGAGTATGAATGTATGCTCCAAATCAATACCGGTAGAGATCACGGTAATGTGATGCCTGAGGAAATCAATCAACTACTTGGCCACTGGTTGATCGTTGGCAATTTGTTATTTTGCTGTAGAAGTCTTCATCTGCAGAGAGAAGTAACATGCAAAACCCTGCTTTCGTGTTTTTGTGACGCAGGCAATCAAACCCCAAAGGTTAAAATCCATTTGAACAACAGACAATCCTGCAAACGCAAATCACTTTCTCAACCTTTTAGAGTTTGGCTGACATATTGGTCAAAGTAGAAAGATCCTTTGGCTGAAACGTAGATTGAACAGTGCAGATGTGAATGTAGGGGAACCTCCTGTCTTTATGTAACATTCTCTATCTGTGGCTAGAAAACTGTTTTTATTTACCTCTGTCGTTGTGCGCTCCTAATGTACACAACCACTGCCTTTTGAAATAG
This sequence comes from Hoplostethus mediterraneus, assembly GCA_034670385.1. Classification (NCBI taxonomy): domain Eukaryota; kingdom Metazoa; phylum Chordata; class Actinopteri; order Trachichthyiformes; family Trachichthyidae; genus Hoplostethus; species Hoplostethus mediterraneus. Next base: position 73,832 of record JAXDDW010000184.1, read on the forward strand.
AAACGTTCGTCCGCTTGTGTAGGTCATATAACATACGCCTATAGTATTGTGCCCGCAAAGTATATGATGAAAATATAAGTATAATTGACTTGTATTCGTTTTTAATAGAACTCACCCTTTAGTTGAAGTATCGCTGGTGGTGCACTGGCGCCCCTAGCGGATGACTGGTGTGATGGTTTTACGTAAGGCGTGATGCGCGGCCCCTCCCCCCTCCACACGATCTGGAAAAGAAAAAAAAACTTTTATGTATCGAAGGAATCAACAGCCGCCATCTTGTCGTGGCTCGGAATTGGGATTTCGGTCCAACACTGTTTTTTATTTAGAAATCGAGCATCCTTACCGAGGTATGACAGCATCCTTCCCCCGAAAACGAAATCCTATCGTCGTTTCGGACATATTTTGCGTGAAAAAACGGGAATTGGATTGGTGTTCGTCGGACAGAAAAGCTCCGTATATCTGATTTCCCCTTCAGAGTGCGGCGCTTCAGCCCATATCGCCGTTCGGAGCAGTATTGTTTACCGTGAGCAAGCGGAGGCTAGACCGTGACTTTCGGAAATTTTTGCAATCCTACAGCAATTTTTACGCATTTGTGCATTTTTATGGAGCCCCGCACGATTTTTGCATGAAGAAATTTGACGTCACGCAAAATGGGCTCTTTGGACATCTGAAAATAACTACTTTTCCCTGGAATGAAACAATCCATCTGAATATATTTGGTTGGAATTTTGACGTTTGATTTTTCATGGGGAATATTTTATTTTTGGTTATTTAACGATAATAATGTGGGTGTTGGGTGTTGGATTATCATGGGGTGAATGGCGGTGGCGAAGCGGGGCGCTATTGCATCTCTTTTGAAAGACATTGACTCACTGCAAGGAGCAGCTAACGTTAACTTAGCTGGTAGCGGGCAATTAGCTAGCTATTAGCCAGTTAGCTAACGTTAGCAGGCTACCAGCTTGCTAATGTGCTAACCGGGAAGGTGCCGATTGGCGGAACAACTTTCCTGTCGTAAGATCATATTTATTAACACTTTGCAAGCAACCAACTCGAAAATATCACAACCATGGCTGAAAACCTGCTGGATGTTGGACCTCCCAACTCAAAGCGTCGGAAGCTGAATTCACCTGCCCTGTCAACGTCAGATGGACCAGGTAAAGGCCTCGACACTGTCGGCACCTGTTTACCACCAATAATGTTAAGCTTTACACTTGCAGCAACTCGCTGTGTGATATCAACCGTAACACTCTGTGATACAACCAAGCAGCACACTGTAAGTTTATTGGGTTAACGTTTGGCGTTTTGCAAGAAAGTTTGGTTGGTGGTTGCTATGCTTCTAATGCTATGTGCCAGTCGATTCTATGCCGTGCACTTACCGAACGTCGCCTAATGTCTGTTTGCAAAGAGTATTAACGATCCGCGTCTGTGTTTAAACGTTAACGGGAGTGAACGGATCCGTCTGGGAAACGGTTAAGTTGCCTATAAGTTATTGGAGTTCCAGCTATAGATCTAGAGTTTCGGTGTGGTTAACCAAACCACTGACCGCTGCTTCGTTAGACACAATGACGGAGGCACTATGATACCCTAAAGCCTAACTCGCTTCCAGTCACAATAATGCAACGTCTCCTCTCAAAACACACCTCTCGGAAAGTCAGATGGCACTTCTCTCGATGACGTAGCATGCACCACCAATCTATATCTTATAACGCAACGCAATACACATTTTCACACGCCTGTGCAGGTCTTGCTAGAGCAGCTCCACTCATTGTTAGGAGTAGTAGTAAGTTCATCCATTTTCTGTTTTGGTTATAACTGTATGTGTTCAAGTCTATCTGCAGTGTGCACATCAATTGTTCGCTGCTAGCTAGAGGAAGACAAGGTATCAAACAAACTTGTTGATATTGGCAATCCATTCTGTCAGCCAAGTCTGACGAAATGACTAATAGAGCCAAACATCAGTCATCTTCTCAGCTACCACATTCCTGAGCAAGATGATGAACCTTCAGAGCAAGGTGGGTGGGGTAGGACCACACATAATTGGACTTTTTGCATTTCTTTGCTAGGGTTATTGCTCTTTACATTATACTAGGCGCAGAGCTCTACTGTGACATTTCCCCCAAGAAGCATATGTGCTGCTGATTTGAAAAATGTAGGAGTGCATGTAACAAATCTGGGCGCATGCGCTGTGAAAGTGCTAATGCCCGTCTCTATTTGGTATCTCAAGTTGCACGTGTGCTCCATTTTCTGTTTTTCAAGGAAGCATGGATTCAGTTTTGGGAGTGTATCTTAATAAAATGGTAGCACTGAAGAACCCTGATGCACATCGTACACACTGTATTGTTTTTCTTCGACATAAACATTTAATTGTAAAATATGTATCCGGTGCAAAGGAACTAATTTACTCCATCAATGGTGTTTATGTTGTTCTCTGTTTTTTGTGTGTGATTTGTCTGAATTCAATCTGGCTCGGTATGCAGCATAAAATTGACCGTAGACAATCTGCAACAAAAATGGCAACACTGAATTACGACTCCCATCACATATGGCAGAGGCGCCACATGTCTGCAGTGATCAATCACTAAACGCTCCCTACCCTTCCTTTATAGTTTTTGCTAGTTACAGTTGTGACCTAACGGGTCCTGTGGGACACTGCTGTGCAACACCATCACGGGCAGTAAATTACTGCAGACAAAGAGTCTGCTCACTGTGGCGACTGTCATGCCTGGAGCTTTTCGTGCAAAACTCCGCCGCCCTGACATTTGTCCTTTGCCTTCTGCAGTGGGGCTCGACTTGGGTTACACATCCCATTTTGGGTTGTAAGGGGGCAAGTGTTTTTGGTGCGTGCTTTTTCATAAGTACGTGAGTGGTCAAGCTATTAGTTTTTCCAATATCTCTGTGCTGGCGGGGGGGGTACCTTGGGGTGGGTGACAGAAAGCAAACATGTGCCCCCTTTCTCCCCATTCAGGCCATCTGTCCACCCCTGCAGGATCCCTTTGGCCCTCTTGCCCCTCTGTTCACAAATAATCCACTGGCAATGTGTGTAGTTTTAATATCATTATCTTGATATGTTAGTTGTCGTATTTCAATGCGGTCAGCTGGTGGTAGTTGGAAATTTGGTGCCTTTTAAATCCAGAAAACTTGGGCTACAGTTTCAGAGGTGCAGTATGTTGGTGGAACACCTTTTTAATGATGGTCTGTTCCTTTCATCTCTTCTTTGCTGTCATCATCAGCTATTGAGATAGCACTGACTTTTCTCTTGTCATGCAGTATTACTCTAAAGGTAGTCGGACTAAGCAGTGTACATGCCTTGCTGTTAGAACTAAGCATCTTCTAGGACAACTCCATGGGCATGGCTGTGCACCACTTGAACGAGAGCTCAGCTTGCCCCCCCCCCCCCTCAGTGTGTTCACTTACCACTGCCCAAATTGCACATTTAAGGCCCACCAGGCAGACAGTAAGCTCATGACGCATCCGCTAATGGAGCCATTTATGCTTCTGCCTGCAGGCAAAGGAGAAAAACCCTGAGAAAAATGGTGGAGGGGGGGCAGGAGGGGGGGTGCAGGGGAGCGGATGAGGGGCGATGAAGGGGGGTGTGCCACCAACCCACCCCTCCCACGAGCAGCACTTATGACTGCGTCTTTTTTTTTTTTTTTCCCCGCTGGCTGGGTCCCCAGCACAGCCTAATTGATGGGTTTAAATGCCACTCGCCACACGCGTCTAAGCTTGTATTTAAACTTGTTTCCCCTTGTTTTAATCCAATCTGGTCCCATTAGCCAATATTGCTCGTTTTGCTGCTCCCACTTGCAGCTGCCTGCGCTACCTCTGTCTGAAAGCCAGAGGATAAGAGGGGAGAGAAGATTGCTGAGAAGTGTTGTGAGGGATTGTTTTCTTAGACAACTAAATTGTGAAGGGGGTAAAAGAACCACTTTTTCTGCCAAAAAAGTTTAGTTTGTGTCTCCTCTGTCCACAGGACATTGGTTCAGTAGCTTTGTGGAACATCCAGGTGGTCTTTGGCAAACCTGAGACGGGCAGCAATGTTTTGAGTGGAGAGCAGAGGTTTCCTCCTTGGTGTCCTCCCGTGAACACCGCTCTTGTTTTAATCTTGTTTCATGGACACAGATGCTAGAGTGCCTGCAGATCCTCAGTTGTTACCTTAGGGTTCTTTGAGTATGTTATAACTTAAACCATATTGTGATTGTTATGACTCGGATGAAGATCAGACCATATTTTAGGAGCCATTCATGCAGGAATGCAGGTAATTCAAAAGGGTTGACAAACGAAAAGCGATGTTTCTCCTGACTGCGCTTCGTCAAAATACCAAGTCGTCCTCGTCCAGTCGAGGTAACGCGCCTTATCCAAATAAACAAGTTCAGTAGTGTGAACTCATGGAAGCAAATGACATGGCAAGGTGACTTTTTGCCCAGGGGCAGTTTTTAATCAATCTTAATTCCTATCCATACTAGTCAAGCTGCAGTCATTGCTTGCTCACTTGGTAGTGAGTTGTATGAAAGTGAGTGAGTTGTCTTCACTGTGTGCCAGAGGTTTCATTGTAAAACGCTTTGGGCACTTTGAGCAGAGCACTTGTAATTTAAAGGAAGATACCCGTCGATACCCATCACTACAGAGCACTTAATCTTCATACACACATGGCGTAAATGAACGGGCACTTGATGCCGATCCTCCTCGAGTGTCTGAGAAGGGGCCTGGTCGTCTGCAGACTAAACTAACTCCTATTGGCTCTTGGTAGAATTGGTTTCCCCTCCTGACGGCCTGGCAGCCGCTGGCTACATTCATATTTTCTGCTTTCTTTCTAACTTTTGCGTGCTTTTCTGCAGAATTCATAATTGTCTGGTGTGATGTTATCCAAGAGAGTCCTCTTCCCCCACATCATTTTTTTTTTTGCCCCCTTCTTTTTCTGTTGTCCTATTTCTTAAACAGGCATACCTTCTCCAGAATGTTATTCCCCACAGCAGGAAACCTTACAGTTTTGTTGAAAGAGCTGTGATGGATGACTTTACCAGCACTAAGTGGTTTGCTATGATGCCGAAGTGCAAGTGAAAGCCCAGGTGGGTGTGTTGCAGCTGTCCCTCTCAGGCCAGACACTTGGCCACGGGGCGAGATGACAGACAACCGCAGTCTGGACCACTGCTGGGGTTACCAAAGCTGCTGCTGCTGTGGCTATTTATAGCCACCAACTCCCAGACGGGAGCCACAGGGGATGGAACAGGAAAGAGAGAAGAAGAGCGGAGAGCAGTGGGGCTTCTGGGAAGGGTGGGCAGGGAGTTGAGGAGGAGAAATGGGTGAAAGAGCACAAGGAGGAGAGGAAACAGAGCACTGATGAGGGGAAAGTAAAGAAAGGAGGCTGCAAGGTGAGATGAGTAGCACTGCCTTTCTGTCTCCTCTCCCCCTTGACTGGGCCTACCAAACCACAACATCGCTTTGCAGTTCGGTCTCCAGCCACGGAGCCTAGGGCAAGGTCTTGAAGAGGGTGCGTCCATGCATTCGGAACAGGTTCGGGGCTTGAATGCGCCCGGTTGAAACGAACGCCGCTGCTGCTGCTCTGTGAAAGCACAACCATGCATCCGCTGGTTCAGATGAAAGCTGGGGGTGAGGGGAGGGAAGGAGGGAGGGAGGGAAGACTGATGGACCCTCAGCCCCAGGCAGGCCTCCACATGGCGCACCTGCTTGCCTGATGCCAAGGTGAGACAGTGGGGTAGCGCAGCGCTGGGAGGCTGTGTTTACTCAGGGAAGTGCACGGGCCAAGTGGCCTCATTAAAGGCTGGATCCTGTCTGAATCTCAATGAAGACGTCCAGCAGCAGCAGCAGATGGCCAACAGGAGAAACGGCTTCACCCTGCCTGCTCGGCCCTGTCCTCTACCAGACCACGGCACTGTCTGGGGAAGCTAGTACTGCTTTACCAGCCAGCTCCATGTTTACGGTGGAATCCAAGTTTGCTTCTTTGTGTTCTGGTTTCACTCGCTGTGTCTTCAGTCAGCTGAGTGTGATAGATTGAGGAGCTCAGAGTTTGGACTGGTTTCTCTTCCTGACTTGCTAATTACAGTTTAATTGGTGATTTCATTTTGCCATTCCTGCTTGGCTGTACGGTGCCAGACAATTAACTTCCCCAGTGTACATGAACGCACCCCCCAACCCCCCCCCCCCCAACCCCCCCCATCCCCCACGTTACTCGTCGTCTTAATCACTTCATCTGCCTCAAACAAACCGCTAACTCCCTGGGCCCTCTGCATTACGCTCGCACTTCTGATGGTGTGACACTAATACTCCTCCCCCCTCCTCCCCCGGCCCGGTAGGAAACTCCCAAGTGCTGCTGGATTCTCACGGCTGTCACGCTGTGTTTGCCAGCCGGCGACGCTGCGCCCGTTTATCACGCTGCGTCTCGTTTCTCTGTGATGCTGCAGGGAGGGGCGGCGGTGCATCGCCCGCTAGCATGTTACATCATTAGCGTCTCGTTACTGGAAATGTTGGCGAGGCAGTCGGGCTGGGATGGAGGGTCAGCTGAGGAGTAAATAATAATTTCTGTGTTCAGGGAAGGAGGGGGTTTTAGCTTATTGACAATTGGTTAGATTTCTGTGTGGGGGATTTCTGCGCTGAGATGTCAGCAGCAAATGGCGAAAATTAAATCGCTGAATTTTGCTTTTGAGGTTTTCTGTTGTACGTCTTGGTGCTTGAATTTGCTGAGGGTTGAGTAGTAACACCAATGAAACCATCTCAAAATGACTTAACTATCTCTATTTCTCCTTCCTCTTTCCCCTCCTCTTCCCCCTCTCTAAGTAGATCTGGGATCTCTGTCCTGGGATGATTTGGAGAATGACCTTCCAGATGAGCTGATCCCTAACGGAGGAGACCTGGGGCTGATGGGCGGGATGCCTTCCAATGGCGGCGGTGGCGGCGGGCCGGGCAGCAGCGCCAACATCGTCCAGGATGCAGCTGCCAAGCACAAGCAGCTCTCGGAGCTCCTTCGAGCCGGCAGCACCTCCGGCCTCACGGGCGCAGGGCTGAACTCGGCGAGCCCTCAGCCCGGCGGCATGGGCGCTCAGTTGGGCTCGCCGCTTGGGAAGAGCCCCCTGGGCCAGGGGTCCCCCAACAACCACCCGTCCCCCCAGGCCCAGAAAGCCGGCACGCCCACGGGAGTCACGGGGCAGAACAACAACAACAACAACGCAGCAGCTATGGGCCTGAACGCAGCAGGCTTTAACCAGGCCATGATTAACAATAGCCAGGGACACGCCGGCCTTCTGGCCCAGGGAGGGCAGCCGCAACCCGGGCAAGTGATGAACGGCGGCCTGGGACCCGGGGCCGGGAGGGGCCGGGGGGCCGGGGTGGCAGGCATACAGTACCAGGTACCGAACATGCAGGGGGCAGCGCCCGGCCCTGGAGGAGCAGGGAGCGCGTTGGCGGAGACTCTCACCCAGGGGGGGCAGCAGATGGGAGTTCACGCCACCCTCAGTGCAGCCCAGCAGGCAGGCAACATGAGCAAGGTGAGTCACACTGCCGGTCACCATCCGGTCACCATCCGGTCAGCTCGTCCACGTTCAGACGAGAGCCAAACGGTTGGAAGCGTGCATTGAAAACATCATTGGCTCTGATTCATTATTTGTACAGAATCATCCATTTATGGAATTCATATTTTTCGAGGATGGGTGGGGGGGGGGTTGGCAGAAATAATGTTTCAAATTGGACACAAATAGTTTCTTAGAAACAGAGCCATCTGGAAGGACACAGACTCTTGACAGAAACCCTCCATGTTCCTGATGATGGTGTGTGTTTGCATGTGTTTGCGTGTGTGTGTGCGCTAGCGTGTGTCTGCATAGTGGATTTTGAATGCGTGTGTGTGTGTGTGTGTATGTGATACTTGTCAGTGCTTGGCTTTATGTGGCTCTTAATTGGCCAGTTAATGAGAGAGGAGATGTTCCGTGGCCGACCGTAAAACTGCCGAGGCTTTGTTTCAAATGGATTGATATATCCACTGCAGCAAGCCTGCAGGGCCCCGGAGGACAGCAGTAAAGAGCTCTATCAAGCCTTTCACACTCCAAGTGTGTGTGTGTGCGTGTGTGTGTGCGCATTGTGCAGTATATGCTTCTGCATCCATGTAGCAAGATGGTTGTCTTGTTGGCTCACTCTTGAGTTCTTCTGTCACTTTTCTCTCATTTCCATCGCCTGTAGAAACAAAATAGACTCATGCCACACTCGGCAGTTCTACTCTAACCTGATATTGATATCACTGTCAAGGATCAGTCGTGTGTGTGTGTGTGTGTGTGTGTGTGTGTGTGTGTGTGTGTGTGTGTGTGTGTGTGTGTGTGTGTGTGTGTGTGTGTGTGTGTGTGTGTGTGTGTGTGTGTGTGTGTGTGTGTGTGTGTGTGTGTGTGTGTGTGTGTGTGTGTGTGTGTGTGTGTGTGTGTGTGTGTGTGTGTGTCAGGGATTGTTTACCTAAGTTTGCCACCAGTGTGGTTTCACAGGAAATCAATAGGAAGCCATCTACTCTGCTGGCTCGGTGTCAGAGCCAACACACTGAAGCTGTCTGTAACCGCAACACACAGTCAGAGGCTGCTAGCTAGTCAGGGGGGGATTTGTGTGTGTGTGTTGAGATTCATTGTCAGAAGGGGACATACAAGCTTTAACCACAACAGAGTGCTGTGAAAGTATTGGTCAAGGGACTGTGTGTGTGTGTTATTATCTCAGCCAGTCTGTTGTGGTTATCGTGTCACCAAGGGCACCAACAGGAGCAGGCTGGGGGCTGAAGGGCTGAAGACCGAGAGAGAGATGATTTCTGGCAACGGTGCTGCCTGGCGCTGTGTGGAGTGTGTCGGAGAGTAGGGAACTGAATGGGACAGTGGAGGGGCGTGTGTGTGTGCGTGTGCGCGTGTGTGTGTGTGTGTGTGTGTCCGCCCGCTCAGCTGTGTTGAAAGGTTGCCAGTCTCTGGGTGTCTCAGCTGGGTCTTTTTTATCTGGTCTGTTGGAGTGGTGTCAACAGCCTGAGGGGACGCCGCCTGGCCCGGCATGGCTGAGTCTGCTGTGGTCTGCCAGCAGCCCGGAGTGGCTCGGTGGTCCCACAGTGGTCCTCAGGGTGCTGCAGGTTTTCTATCCTACCACGTAGCTAACTGCATTCACCTGACGGCTAGAATGAAAACTACCGGGAGAAAACCAGCAGTAGAAAGTCCACGTTTGAAGATCACTGGTTTAGAGCCTGGCACTAAACAGGTTTTATTCCCACCAAGGAATTTACATAGATTTACAGATCTCTTGATAGACTGTTGGATTGTGGTTTTGAAGGATTAAAGTGTCAACCAAAAGGAGGGCGGGGTTTAAGAGACAGGAAACGGAGCAGAAGGGCAAGACGGACGGGGTCACAGTGGGAGCAACTTTATAAAGTCTTCCTGATTGCTGGACCCTGACTTATAAGAGAGACTGTCCCTGAATCACTGTACAGGTGCATAGAAAAGAATGGCAGCAGCTGACACACACACACACACACACACACCGACACACAGCAGCAAATTGTGAAATATGGCCATGCAGACCGAGGTTGGTCTATGCCAAGTTGAGCTCCATCATAGATCGACAGTCTTGGTCAACGGTTCTTTACTTTTAGCATTTAATTATTAGAGTTAGAATATTATTAGAATAAAATGAATAGAATTAATTTCCCGCCCTGCTTATCGTAACGTGAGAAGATGGCAGACAGTGTTGTGCACCGAGGGTCCACTGGCTGCAACCTCCACTCGAAGGGTGAGCTGATCAGGAGAGCAGGAGGAAAGGCTGGGAGGACTTCTGTAGGCCGAGGGGTGGAAAGGTGTCCTGCTGAGCTGTGGTGGTACCGTAGCATCAGTGGGCAGGGTTGGACTGAACTGGGCACAGCCATCCTGGCACCGTTAAGATACGGCCTGCATCGGCAGAGGGGGTCTATAGTGACAAGTTAGCATGAGATGGATGCAGAACTGTATTGGCATGTTGGTGCTCTTAGCTGAGCAGTCAGAACAGAGCACATCATACCTAGCATCTACCTTTTAGCATCTCCTTTTTTAATAGTGACACATTCACTTTATACATTGAATTGTCTTGAAATGGTTTTAGTTTTTAGCATCCTGCTTTCTTGCTTTTATCAAATCTTTCTTTTCGGAATTCTGTTAATTGAATTTACTCATTTAATAAATAAATTCTGTAAACCAAACTACAGAGGCTAAGCCAAAGCTTTGAGCCACTGAGGTGTTGCACCACGTAGGGTATAGTTGACGCACTCTTCACCGTGTCTGATGTATGTTGGATGAATTAAAGGTCTGCGACAAACTCTTCTGTTTGAGATTGAGTCCATTTATTTTCTCTGTTGATCATTGATGTCCATTAATCCATTAAACAAACATTTTTGTCATTTCAAACATTTGCAGCAACAATCCCAATCCCATTGAGTGCGTGATTGAGTGGGAGTGTTCAAAAACTATTTGCCTACCGGGCAACACCTGAACCTACAAAGATTGGTTGTTATTTATGGCTCCTACACAAACCGTAGTATTTGGTACTCGTTTGATGTTTGTTGCTTTTGATTGTGCTAACCTCTTTTTTTTTTTTTTAAACACCATTTCTACCTCTCATGTCTCTCCAGATGGGCCTTGGCAGTAACGGCGGTCCGTTCGGGGCCCAGGCCTACGGTCAGGGTGCCGCGGGGCCGGGCCAGCAGCTCACTCCTCAGCAGCAGCAGCTCCAGAACAAGGCTGCCCTCGTCAACAGCCTGCCGCCCTTCCCCAACGAGCTGAAAGGGGCCGCCGTCACTAGCGTGCCAAACATGGTTAGTCCGCGTCACCCGTACGCAAACATAATGATACACGTGAACACAAAGCGTACGCATACTAACACAACGTTTGCTTCTAAACCCTTTTGGACACACATCTTTCACTTAGAGCTAAACCACTAAGAGCCTAACCACACATTGTGCTTGGATCTGTACCGTACTATTTGAGTCTTGTCTCTGTGACTGACCAGATGAATTCATTCATGAATTCACGGCAACAGCACGGTGGTAAAATAAGAAGAAACCCAACGAGTTCTTTAGCTCATCTCAATTGGATGTTTCTTTTGTTTTTCTTCTTCGTTCTCCCCCGTGCAGCAGCCCCAGCAGCAGGCGGCCATGTTGCCCCTGGCCGGCGGCGGCGGCGGCGTGGCGGTGCCGTCAGCGAGCCCCACGGCCGACCCAGAGAAGCGCAAACTGATCCAGCAGCAGCTGGTCCTGCTGCTCCACGCACACAAGTGCCAGCGGCGGGAGCAGGCCAACGGGGAGGTGAGGGCCTGCGCCCTGCCCCACTGCCGCACCATGAAGAACGTTCTCAACCACATGACCCACTGCCAGGCCGGCAAGTCCTGCCAGGGTGAGTTGGTGAAATATCAAATACACTCGGTGATTTCCAGGTATTGAAGTGTTTGGAAATTGGACAAAATGTCTAGAGAACTGGGGATCAGTCCTGATACACAACAATGTTTTGACCCAGTCTTTTCACCTGTTGTGATATTTGTTGCTGTATAAACACTATAGAAATGTGTTGTTTTCTCCAAACTGATATCCTCCTTGTCTCTTTGTTGTTGTCCCCTTTCCGCCTTGTGCCTCTTGCCGGGTCATCACTGTAGATACAAATCTATTAGTAATTGACTTGCCTGGTTCAGACTGATGATGCCCAGCACCTTTTGGCATACATCGTATTGGAATGCAGACCAAAATCTTCAAATGCTGCCAAGAAATGTAACATTTGGAAAAACTAAATTTCTCTCACTGCTGATCATTATCTGTGACATGGTACTGCCCTTTTCAGTGGCCACTCAGGGGTGGGAAGTTATCACCGGCCACCTGCCAAATGCTGGTGAATGTTGGCTGCGGATAGTAGATTTATTTTACTCTACGAACCACTGGCAAGTTGCCAACCATGACTTTTGAAGGGCTATTTGAAAAAAAAAAAATAGTTGGCTGGGGAAAGAGAGAGGGGCAAGTCTGATTTGAGCCCAGGATATTGCATTTACATGGTATGTGCCTTCGCCAACTGAGCCACCACGGGCCACTCCTGTCTTTTTACCCCTGTCTTTTTACCCCTGTCTTTTTACCCCTGTCTTTTTACCCCTGCGTCATCCATCCCTCCGCTTGTTCCTGCTGGTCTCCTGGTGGGACCGGTAGCGCGGCCAGGCGCTCTAGCATACGCTCCCCTTCACTCCTCATTGGTCACGCCACGTGCCTCAGCCTAATCCAGACAAGGCGCAGGGGGATTTCCATCCATCCACAAAAGACAACACTGCCCACCCACCTGCCTGCCAGGCTGCCATTCTGGCTGGCTAGCTCCACTGTCCCTTCCTCCTCCTCTTTCTTTTCTTCGGCAGGCTGTGTAGGGGTTTTCTGTCTTGTAACCTCCCTGGCTGTTCAACCCCCCCTCACCCCCCCTCACCCCTTCCCCGTGTCCCGTGCTCTCAGACTCCTTAAGGTGACTTTCAAGCCAAATACACTCGGAGGCCAAGGGGTGCATGTGTGTGTAGGTGTCTCTGCTCGGTGCTGGCCAACTGATTTCCTCTTGCTCAGGCTCTCTTCGTCTCACCTGCCACTGAAACAACCAGGGAGTGAGACTGTGTTCCTCAATAAGCAGTTATCATCCCTCTAAGCTTTGAGACTAATCTGCAGTCAGTTGAATGTCTAGCTCATTTTCACCTGAGGGAGGCCGGACTCTGGTGCTTGGTTTGGCTGGGGAGCTAAATCTGAGGCCTGCGCTGTCGGTTATTGCATAGTGAAGATTAAGATTAGTTTTATTTGCAATTTGTGGTGCACAGAGCCACCAAGATGATAGGCCTGCTGATATGTTTATTTTGAGGCTTTGACAAACATGTTGCCTTCTTGACAAAGATAATTCAGTTAAATTGTATTTATTTGTGCATGGCCTTTTGAAGCAATGTAGTCATCGTCCTTATGCTGTCAGCGGTGCCAGGCAGCCAGCAGGGCTTCAGCCTCTGTCCTGGGCCGAGTCTAGCCAGGCTGTGAGATGAGCCTGTCAGATTACCTATTGGCGTGTTAGCCCGGTGACCCGATCGGTCCAGCCACGCACCGAGAACATACGGTTTTGATTCTCTTTCCTCTTAGCCAAACATGCAACTTTCCAAGACTGGAAATTGGTGCAATGTGACGAGCCTGAGGTCTTTGACTTGGGGGCGTATTCATTTCTATCTTTGGTTTCTTTAGTTTGTCCTTGCTGACCATCGGTCTCGCTTTCTCTCCATCTCTCTAATGTCCCTGTAACATTTCTCTGTTGTGTGTTTCCCCAGCATACCACCGTTAGGCCTCAAGCCTCAGTCTTTGGTTTGCATTAAAGCAGGTTTTATTCATACATTTTTACATCATGAGTTGTTTTCCAGTCAGTCTATGCCTCCTGGCTTCCAGCTTGGAACTGTATACTTCATTTTCATATATCATGTGTTAGCCTGGTTAACAACAAGGAAACAATAAAAAGATGTCAGGCGTAAAGAGAGAAATGGAGGAGAAATGGTGCCCACATGCCAACACAGTCAGCTGACCTTCTCACCCCGATGGTCTCTCCTGTTTGTCTCCAGTGGCCCACTGTGCGTCGTCCAGACAGATCATCTCCCACTGGAAGAACTGCACACGACACGACTGCCCCGTCTGCCTGCCGCTGAAAAACGCCAGCGACAAGCGCACCCAGCAACGTGAGTACAGCCAGCAGACTCTGGCCCGGGACCACTTAACCACTTAATGTTTCTTTTAAAGGAAATATCCACCCCGAAAACCTTGAACAGCTACCGGTCACGCACCTTGCCTCTCTGGGGCCATTCTGTTGCTTGGTGTTTCTCTTGTTCCTAAACGTAGACAGTGTGATGCCACGGCGAGATATTTCCAGCGCAGCTCCAATGGAGTTTGATAGCAGAAAACATTTCAAACCTCAACATCAGGTTTTGGTGTCACACCCCCCCCCCCCCCCCCCATAATCAAAGGGTTTCTTTCTAGACCCACTATTTTGCACCGATGTTCAACAGTCATACAGAGAAATCCACCGTAGAGGAGGCAGAGGTAACAAGTTCTCCACCATAGTAGTACTACGCTATCGCTATGCTTTCTCTACCTACACGTAAAAAAGACACAACCTTCGTGAACGCGTTGAACATCACAGTTTGGTGATGTCTAACAGGGTAGGAGTATCTGAGGGTGGATGTTTCCTTCAGTAGAGGCCATAGAGTGTCGTGGACAGGCAAGCGCCACAGACATCCAGGCATGCCAAGTTCTGGGTTCAGCTCCAGGGCCTCAGTCTTAACTCCAGCCATTAGGGGATATTACATCGTATTGATCTCTGTTTTGGTAGATGTAGCCCACAGCCACAGCTTTGGAAAGAACTTAACCCGCGCGCCGCATTCGTAACGCCGTCCTAGAAAATGCACGAACCCGGATCGAAGGTGTTTTGCGCGTAGATCGGGGGGCGTCTGTATTGCCCCACCAGTCAGGCAATTTATTTCTAGCTCTGTGCTTCTCCACGCTTTGCTGAGAGCTCGATGAGCAAGAGTGGAGTCCCGCTGGGCTTGTAATCCGACACAGCGGAGGGGATGGGAGGGGGATGGAGAGAACGTGTGCTGGAGGAGTCTCGCCGAGCTATTGGCTGCCGGGCCGGTGACTCCCCACTGGAGCAGAGTTCAGTTGGACTGTCTCTCTGCCTCGTACTAACCACTGCCTTTTTTTACTCTCTTTGTTTCTCACTCTCCATGTCACTTTCGTCATGGGTTTGCAATCTGTGTTCTTTCGTTGTCTTCACCCTCCCGCCCCCATCTTCTTTCTCCTCCTTTTCCTCCTCCTGTATTCTCTGAATCTGACGACATACTCTAGTTACTTTTGCGCCGTCTTTCTCGTTTTCCCTCCTCCTGCCTCGCTACGCTGCTCGGCGTCTTTCATCAGTCCGAGCGTTCCAGCGTCGGTCTGTCCCGGTTTGACTTGACATGTTTGAGAGCACAATGCCACGACTCTTGCTCCCTCCTGCCAACACAAACAGCACGCAGTATTTCTTTGTTCTGCCTCCTCCAATTTTTGTCTCACACATAGCGAGCGCTTGTGTTTTAGCCTGACCGCGGCCTGAACCCACAAGGAGATGCCCTAAAGGGATTCATGCATTTATTCGGTTTTCTGGTGTTGAAAGCGTTTACCCCTAGATTAATGTCCCCACTGCTTCACTCTGCTATCCTATGACTAATGTCTATTGTAGTTGAAAGTGTGTGTGTGTGCAGTGCATGTCTTGCATTGTCCGTTTACGCCACAGATAGGCAGCCGTGTGCCATGGAGGACCGGGAGGCTGCAGGTTTTCATTCCTAACAAGCGATAACACCAGGGGACCTTCACCCAGAGGGGGCGGGGCTAGTCTGTGTTTGGTTGGAATGAAAACCTGCACACAGCTTTGTCCTCCATGGTTCATGATTGCCTATCCCTGCGATGCACTGTGTATGAGCTTCTGTTGTGTTTGTACCATGTGCCAGTATGTACTCTTATGGTTTTTATGTTTCTGCACCATTTCCACCAAAGCAATTTCCTTTTCCATTTATCGGGCATATAACACAAACATGTACATTTAGCTGAGGCTCCGATCCAGAGCGACTTCATAGGATTACAGCAGCAGAATCAGCTTCACTCCTAGATGGCCGATGTTACAAAAAACCCAACGTTACGATGCATACGACTGTGTTTCAGTGTTTTGATGCGACCGCTCCTTTTTGTCTCTCCAGCCATGCTGACCTCCCCCAACGCGGGCCTCCAGAACCCCATGTCCTCGGTGGGCGCGGGCCAACCCAGCGCTCCCACCATCAACACCTCGGCCCCCATAGACCCCAGCTCCATGCAGAGGGCCTACGCAGCGCTGGGGCTACCTTACAGCAGCCAGGCCCCTGGGCAGGCCCAGGCTCAGCAGGCCTCAGGGCAGACGCCCGCCCCACAGAATGCACAGGCCCAGCAGCTTCCACAGCAGAAGAGACCCATCAATGCACTTGGTAAAGCCTGGAAAACTACTGCACACTTCAAAGGCCGTCTACCATACTTCTTCTGTTACTTTTTTAGTCTTCAGCTATTGTCTTATGACCATTGATAACCGTATTGCACACATTATGAGCGTACGACATATTGGGCTCTGACCAAACTCTTGGAATCGAGACAGTACGGTCTTGTAAATGTGTGTAAATGTAAGTGGGAGTTGAGGTTTGTTCCTTTATGCTCTGTTGTGTGTCTACAGGTAACCAGATGGCTCTTGGAGGCGGGGCTTTGGGCGTGCCCACGTCAGAACAGACGAACCTGCACACAGACTCCCTTCCCAACACACTCAACGCTAACAAGTCAGTCCACGCAAACATGTATTGGCTCACATTTAGAGACATTGAGGTCTCTGTTGCTTTGAATTGCACTCAATGTAAGAAAAAGGTGATAGGTTAGGGTAACCCTTTTTGTTTTTAAATGCTGAGCTTAAAGCTATTTTCAACCCCCCCATCCTGTTCCTCCAGTCAGCTGCTGTCAGACGGGTCAGCTTTGGGCTCCATGGGCAACCTGCCCACAGCAGCACCCCTCTCTGCTACAGGCACCAGGAAAGCCTGGCACGAGCACGTCACTCAGGACCTGCGCAATCACCTCGTACACAAACTGTAAGTGCAACTTCCTGTTGGACAGATGCAATATTTCTAGAAATATGGGGTTCATTATCAACTGAATGGGAAATGAATGCCAGCCACCAGACAAATGCTCATGAATTAACATTGTGGCTTGTAAACCTGTCGACTGTACGGGCCACTTGGATCGTCGTTTAAAGGTCTGCTTTTATTAAGATCTAGTTTGCTGGTAAAATACTGAAAACTGCTGATGAATTCAGTGATTTATCAGCCAGTGGATAAAAACGTTGCTTCCCTGTCTTGGTTTAATAGGACTGTGTGTATTTCCATCCTTTTTAAAGAGTCTTTCATTGATATCCGTTGCTGCAAATTCTCTCTCTCCATGGTTGTGCAGAGTACAAGCCATATTCCCCACCCCTGACCCGGCAGCTCTGAAGGACAGACGAATGGAGAACCTGGTGGCCTACGCCAGAAAGGTGGAGGGGGACATGTACGAGTCGGCTAACAGCAGGGTGGGTCTTATGAAACGGGCCTGAACTAGGGCACGGCTCAGCCTGCTCACAACCCACTGTCACCCCATTATCTGACATAACTGCAGATGTTACAACGAGCTTATTTTGATCTATCATCTACTCCTACCTCTCCCTCCAGGATGAGTACTACCACTTCCTTGCTGAGAAAATCTACAAGATCCAGAAGGAGCTGGAGGAGAAGAGGCGTTCGCGGCTGCAGAAGCAGATCATCAACCAGGCCCCTCTGGTCGCCCAGGGGACCCAGCAGCCCGGCCTCCCCCAGCCCAGCGCCCTGGGCCCCAAGCCACAGAGTGAGTACAGGCTTTCACCTGCGCAGGTCTGGAGGTCTTGGAAGTGATATGGCGAGGGGAGTTATATTGCAGACACACTTTTTGTCCAGCTGAGAAATTCAAAAGGATTCTTGGATAAAGTGTGTTACTTTAAAATGGAAAACTCAGTCCTTGTCTCTCTTCCTGTTTAATTCACTTTGTGTAATGGCTGCTTCGTCTGCCCATCAGTGTGATCGGTACTGCTACTCTAGTTGTTCCACCTGATTAATCCTGCTCAGCGATCATTTTGCTTTTTTCCTTTTTGCTGACATGTTTTATTTGGCTCTTTCAACCTGTCCTCTTCTCGCTGTATAGATGGACCGGTGCCTATTCCCAACGTGCCAAATCAGATCATGAATCGAATGCAGGTCGCTCAAGGTACCTCTTCTATATTGCTGTCAACTGTGTGTGTGTGTGTGTGTGTGTGTGTGTGTGTGTGTGTGTGTGTGTGTGTGTGTGTGTGTGTGTGTGTGTGTGTGTATAGTTGTTTGCATCTGTGTGTATGTCGGTGTACGATGCCTTCAGAAAGTATTCAAACCCCTTGACTCTGTCCACATTTTGTGGTGTTACAGCCTGAATAAAAAAAATATATATTATTATTATTTATTTTTTTTGTCCCTGATCTACACGTCAGTCAATTTTGTTCTGTTTTTTATTAATTAAAAATGATAAACTGAAATATTCTGAGTCAGCAAGTATTCATCCCCTTTGCAGTGACACTCCAAATTGAATTAAGGCACATACAGATTCTTCTCTAGACTTGATTGGAGGCCATCCGTGGCCAATTCAACCGCTTTTAGATGTGATTTAGAATGAAACATGTTTATATGTTCCTTGGCTGCAATAGAAGACTTTTGTCCCAGACGGACAACAGTCAGTGCAGCACAGTCAGGGCTGTATGGCAGCATGGCCAGAAGGAAGCAACTTCTGAGGGAAAAGGTGCAAATCGGCAACTTGGAGTTTACAAAAAGGCACGTGGAATATTTGGAGAAGGAGGCAAAAGATTGTGTGGTTTGATGAAATGAAGATTGAACCCTTCACCTGTAATGCACTTTGTCTACACGGTCCCCTACTGTGAAGCGTGATTGTGGCAGCGTCTCAGCAGGCAGGGACCGGGAGACTTTCACATTTCACGATCTCTTTTTGGACCCTTTCCACCTTTTAGACTTGGGTCTTGTCTGTCCCACGGTCTTGGCTCTCGCTCTGCCCTGTGGTTGTCCATGTCAGTTATTTGAAGTTGAGGTTATTTCAAAATGTCAGTTGTTTTTTAAAAAAAAATGTGCTTCATAAATAAAGTTGATGTGACTTGTAACGATAGAGAGAAGCCAAATACAGGGGAATTGTGCCAAAGACGTTCAGATTGGGCTGACAGTTTATGTTGCAACAGGACTGGGACACGAAGCATACAGCTAGATGAACACTGGAACGGTTTCAGAACAAGAATGTGAAGTCCTAGCGTGGCCCAACCGACGCAGGGACTTGAATCCCGTAGAACATGTGACCTGCGGAGAGACTTGAATAGCTGCGACATCCAACTGGACCAAGCTGGTAGACGTATTCAAGACGTTTCAAAGCTGTCACGGTTCTTTGACTCTGCGGTTTGATTTTCACCACATTTCTGCAAAGGTTTTCACGTTGTCGCTTCTGGGGTGTTTTCTGTAACGTTCTCAATCTATTTTGAATCGAGGCTGCGTGTTGAATACTTTCTGAAGACCGTGTATGCGAGTTGTGACCGTGCATTCCTTCGTGCAGTGTTGTGTATGCGTCCCGTTGCCTAACATTGTGGTCGACTCTTGTGTGCAGGAATCAACCAGTTCAACCCCATGGCTCTGCCCAACGTCCAGATGTCCCAGGCACCCATGGGAGCGCGCGCCGCCTCCCCCATGAACCACCCACAGCAGATCAACATGAGCTCCGTCCCAGCGGTGAGTGGGAATCAAAGATAGTACATCTTCTAAAAATCCATATGCTGGTAAATTTCTGCCCGGCCGGTTTCTACTCGTTTGCTAACAACCACGCCTCATCTGGAGGTCTGGATGACTCAAAGGGTTGGTTAGCTGGTTAAGTCATGACTGGTTGGCTGAATTTTGGGATGAACAAGTCACTGCGGCAGGTGGACACATTTTTTTTCCTGTCACACACACACACACACACACACACACACACACACAAACTCTGACAAAGCCTCTTGTCAGCCTCTTCAATTAATACTTTTTGTTAACTTACATGTAAGTACAGTCGTAGGGCGAAATTATTATTGAATTAAAAAATATTTCTGTAATTCTATTTGATAAAATGAAACTTTTATGCACACACACCTCCTTTTAGACACTTATAACTTTGAAAGGAAACCCATTTAAGCATTGATTATATAAATAAAAAAAAAAGCCTTATCACAGTTATAGGAAAATGTACTAAATTGACATAATTCTCACTGGAAATGAAGTGAAAGAAGAGCGGCGGGCGTTGATCCCTTCCCGCGCAGGGTTTTCTAACCTCTAATCAGAGTTTAAATAGTCCAGTTATACTGCAGAAGTCTTTCAGTCTCACCAGCTACAACCTGCAGACATTAGAAGTGTCAAAGCCAGTAGCCCATAGCAACAATTTTACTCAATTATGACTAAAGAGAGCACTAAAAGGAGACTGGGGAACGGGAGCTGGTGGGGAGGTGTGGGGGCGGCGAAACTCTGCAAAAGCCTCTGTGATAGCAGAAGCAGGTAAGAAAGAAAAGAGCAGGCCGCCGCTGGAGTGGGTTTCTCTATTCTGCTGCTCTGCGGTGAGGGCTCTTCACCAGAGTGCGCTAGTCTGGGGCTGCAGAGCGTTGGGAAACCCAGGTGTGAGCTGCAGATTGTGACCTTTTTTTATTATAAAACGATGTGCTCGATTATTTCGTTCATCAAAGAATGGAAATGCAGTGATTGGCGAGTGTGTCAATGGCTCTCGTGGTAAATTTCCCATTCGGCAACCTTTCCAATGTGCCACGAGAGACTTAATTGAAATGGTAACCTGACCTCATCCTAACAAAACTGTTTCAACAGCATTTAGCTAGAGGCAGGCAGACCGTTTCATATGACCTGTTGGCCTTTTTTGTGTTGGTGTTAGTTAAGGGTGCACCGAACAGTTCTCTTCACACTCGACCAGTTAGACCTACTTGACTGATCTGTGTCTGTTTGAGCATCCCACCGTCCAGTGTCCAATCAGAGGCCGCCTCACCGGTCGTTAACCAATCAAGAGGCCAAAGAGGCCACATGGGACAGTCGGAGGAGAGCAGCAGAAAAGTGAAAGGAATGAATCACACCGAGGAGGAAGAGATTGATGTTGAAATCTGTTTCCTTTTTTGACTGAAACACTTTCACCAACAGTGGCTTGGTGGTTAGCTTGTATTCAGAGGAGCAGATGCACCACAAACTCTGTTCCTAAGCTAAAAATGTAGTGAGTGTAACTTGAGGCACCACAGCCATCTCGTCCCAACACCTCAAACAGTGCCCTAGGGAATAGTAGTAAGAATGCATCGCGACAAAGTCCTGAGAAACAGTATTTGTCAGCAGTTACTAAGTGCTTAAGCCAGTTATAGTAAATAACTTTGTGAAAATGGCCTCACTTATCATGATGCTGGCATATCCATTTTAATGATGTACTGTGTTTCTAATGGACCACTAAATCTACTTCCAGCCTCGTGACGAGTAATTCATATCACAATGCCGACATGATTAAGGTTTGGCAATGACTTTATATTGTATTCTTTGCCTTTTACAGTACTCGCTTTTTTATTTTTTTATTCTGTGTTTATTGTTGTGCACCAAAACACCAAGTCAAATTCCTTGTATGCAAAAACATACTTGGCAATAAAACTTGTTGTTTCTTGTGCCAGGGTTCCCACGGTCATGGAAAACATGGAAAACTCATGGAATTCAAAATTGGAAAAGATGGAAAATGAAATGTGCATATGGTTTTGGAAATGTTGATCCACTTTATTCCTCCTTTTTGAGGGATAAAAACCCAAATCAGAAGTTTCCTGATAGTTTCGGCCCCAAGTGATAGTTGTAGCCAGAAATAAGACCTGGGAAGCAAAGACTCCTGGAATAGTCTTGGAGAAGTCCTGGAAGTTGCTGAGCCAAAGCGTGTAGGAAGGCGGCTGCGTGGTCGGTAGAACCTGTGTTGTTACTCTCTTGGTAACGTCCCGCCCCCTTCCTGCCGTGTAGATGGGCATGTCCCCCTCCAGGATGCCCCAGGCTCAGGGCATGATGGCGGCCCACGGCGGAGGCAGCATGGTGGGCCAGACGGCCAACCAGGGACAGTTCCTGGCTCAGACCCAGTTCCCTCCGGGGTCCGCCGCCGTCGCCACCGGCGCCATGAACGTCCCCGCGGGGCCCGGCATGGGCCAGCCGCCGGCACAGGCCGCAGTCACCCAGGTGAGACACGGAGAGAGACGCCACGGGTGTGGAGCGGTGCCCAGGGAGTATACGTCTGTGGGGGGGGGGACTAGTGATGCTAGTTCAGACTACTTTAACCAGTCATGCTAGCCACTGCTTGCCCTTGAATTATTTTCCTACCAATCACGAGGTGCTCTCTAAACCCAGATTTCTCTGTGGTGTGGCGCGTCTGTCTTTGTTGTCTGTCTGACCTTGTGACTGTCTGTCTGCTTATCTTCTCTGTGTGTGTGTGTGTGTGTGTGTGTGTGTGTGTGTGTGTGTGTGTGCGTGCGTGCGTGTGTGTGTGTGTGTCCGCCTGCCCTTTTGTGTGTCTCCTTCTCTACAGCAGCAGCAGCAGCAGAACGCTAACCTCCCCATGAATGCACTTGGCCCCTCAGTGGGTCCCCAACTAGCCTCCTCCCAAACCCCCTTGCACTCCACGCCCGCTCCGCCCGCCGCTCCCTCCGCCTCCTCGGCCGCCTCCTCGGCCGGGGGGGCCACTAACCCGCCGCACCCCCGGCCCTCCAGCCGCAGCTCCACCCCCACCCTCCCTGGGCCCGGCCCCGCCGCGGCCCAGGGCGCCACCCCGCCCCGCCCCACCCAGCCCCAAACGCAGGCGGAGCTCCCCGCCGCGGCGCAGACGCAGCCCCCGCCTCAGCCCCCGACCACGCCGGTGAGACCGAGACCCTCCGCATGCCCTCCACCCTGACCCTCCCCCTCCCCCTCCTCCCCTCCAAACTCCCATCGCCGTAACTGCCATGTACCAACCCGTCCCACCCACATTCACCTCCCTATAATTGCATCTCCACCCGTCTGTAGCATCCATCACAAGGGGAATGTCACATCTTTGGATGACTCGCGAGCGGGGAGGTGTTCATGCGTGGTCGTAGCTTCAGTCCTGCATGCGGAGTGAAACGATGAGCATGTCTCCCAACGCCTCGCGCCTTATCTTCCTCTCCTCCTCCTCTTGTTTCAGTTGTCTCAGCCGGGGGCCTGCCTGGACAACCGGGTGCCCACGCCGGCCTCGGCCGCCAGCGCCGACCTGCACTCGCAGCACGCCGGAGCCGACCTGCCCGTCCAGGAGACCAAAGCAGAGCCACGCCACGAGAAGCAGGAGTTTGAAGCTGGCGGTGGCAAGACTGAGCCCAAGATGGAGGTGTGTGTGGGGGGGTGGGGGTGGGGGTGGGGCGAGGCGGCTACCCGTTCATTTGCACTTTTACTCATTCATCCATTCATTGATTTACTGTGCTTTAATCTATCCAGTGATTCAGTCCATCCATCATTTGCAGCTTAATTACGTTACATCAATCATCTTCATATACTTGATCATTCAGCACTACTCTGAACACTCGCCTTCCTCTCTGCAGACTGAGGATGACCCTGGTTCGCTGTCGATAAAGAAGGAGGAGCCAGAGGAGAAGCAGGAGTCGATGGAGGTGGAGGAGAAGAAGCCGGAAATGAAGATAGAACCCAAAGAGGAAGAGGAGGGAGGAGCCAACGGCACAGCCTCCTCATCCCCCTCTCAGTCACGGAGGAAAAGTGAGTCTGGAGCGATGGGATGAATGAGCCGCTGACTCATAACCAACCTATCAGAACAGGGAACAGGTTGACCACTTGGTACCACATCTGACTCGTTCTATCATCACTTATTTTGAGTCGTCACTGACATATCAATCTGTTTCTGACGACTTAATGACTATAAAAATGTTATTTGGGTCACAAAATGCAAATACAGCAGGAATCATGTTGCATAGTTGTGACATTAAGTAATTGATTGATGACTGTGCTGCAAAAACACTAAACTCTTCAAAACTGCTCGGGGAAAAGTATGCTGTCATTAGCCACATAAAACAAGTGGATTATAACAGTCAAGCATTTGTTTCTCAAAAGTAACGATCTGTGACAGAAGACAAATGTACCATATTTATTGTCGGAGAACGGGGAAAAATGATCTTTGCTTCAGAAAGAAGAGGCAAAAAAGTTGAAGGAGTCTCCTCATATGGTGACTGCCCTCCCCTTGGTCCCGCTCGGGTCCTGCCTCTCAATTTCTAGTTATAGTAACTGTGATAAAACCCCCACAACTTTTTTTTTTGCCATTTATTCATTCTTCTTTTCTTTCCTCTGCCAGTCTTTAAGCCCGAGGAGCTGCGCCAGGCTCTGATGCCCACCCTGGAGTCCCTCTACAGGCAGGACCCGGAGTCGCTGCCCTTCAGACAGCCCGTAGACCCCATGCTGCTGGGCATCCCGGTAGGTAGCAGCACATAACACCAGCAAACCCTTACCCTTTTTTTTCACCGACGACCTCGTTCAAACCGGAGAGCAATCAGAGATCCTACGGTCACACAAAAAAAAAAAAGCCTGGGAAACTCACAGAATATGAAAAATGTGTTTGACAGTCGAGGAGCTGTGAAGGGAAAGGAAACACATCCAAAAACAAGTTTCATAATGTCATGGGAAGTTGGTCGTAAACGTTTTGTTTCTACGGTTCAAGTTCTCCTGCTGTGAGATCGAGTTACCTTTTGAGGGAGGAATATTCCAGAGAACAAACATCCTGATTAAAGTCCCAAGAGAAAATGATGTTTTTTTGTTGTAGCTGATGTGAATGACCCCGGTCTTGTTGTTCCAGATGATGAAAACAAGACCGGGGTCATCCAACATGAAACATTTGAAAGTAGATGTTGGCCAATATCGGTCATGGAAACCGTTACCCGTCGTGGAATAGACAGAATCTGATCAGTAAACATGTTTTGACCGTTCGACCCTGTCCCCCTCTCTGCCCCATCTCTCTCAAGGACTACTTTGACATCGTGAAGACCCCCATAGACCTTTCCACAATAAAGCGCAAGCTGGACACGGGCCAGTACCAAGAGCCCTGGCAGTACGTGGACGACGTCTGGCTCATGTTCAACAACGCCTGGCTGTACAACCGCAAGACGTCCCGCGTCTACAAGTACTGCTCCAAGCTGGCCGAGGTGTTCGAGTCCGAGATCGACCCCGTCATGCAAGGCCTGGGCTACTGCTGCGGCAGGAAGGTGAGGCGGAGGGGTGGACAGCAGGGCCCAAATGGACCAATATTTAGTGTTGTTTTATCGAGTGTGATTGAATTCATTTCTGACGTGTTTTGTCGTCTCTCATGTCTCTCTAGTACGAGTTCTCCCCTCAAACTCTCTGTTGCTATGGCAAGCAGCTGTGCACCATACCCACTGGAGGCACATACTACAGCTACCAGAACAGGTACTGTGTGTGTGTGTGTTTGTGTGTGTTAAGACTTTATTGTACCATATGTCACACATTTGCATGGACAGTTGCTGTTTAAGTGTCTAAATAGACGATAACTGTAGCCGTTTGAACTACATTACCCAATCCCCGAGCTGGGATCTGTTCCCCTGTAGCTGTAGAAGGAACACTGTGGCCCAGGCAGTAGTTTCATCCTAACAGCTGGGGCCTGCGTGGTGCTGCCTTCCAGGCCTGGAATGGCACGGCATTACATGGTGGGTTTACATGCAACGACATTTAGCGCATCGGCCGGGCTTCGCACTTGGCATACAAAGAGGAGCGCTCATCCCCGAAGGCCCCTCAGTAACACTGGATTTGTAAATGTCCGACACGCAAAGCGGCGTGTTGATTGTCTGCCCGGCATCCATCGAGGGACTCTGTGAATTCAGTGTTGCTGCCCCTCTCTTGTAAGACGGCTGAAAATATAATGCCTTGGTTGAGGCCACAAGCAGCTTTGCGTATCGTTGCGTTTTCCCCTCTGTTGAAAGGCAGCCGATGACTGTTTGCTCCACGTTCCCTTGCACCCCCTGCTGCATGAACTGTGTAACTGCGGCGCTGTGTTTTTTTGGGTTTTTTTTTTTTTTTTTGGATGGGGCACTTTGAGAATGAAGCTGTGCAGCAGCAGTAATGATAGAGCACCGCCTGACAGGCAGCATGGGGCTCCTGCAGCGCGGTCCATTTACACTCTCAATGGGGGCTCAGGGATTCCCCGTCTCTCTGTTTACAATACACAAAACACTTGTTATTGTGTGCACAGTTGTCTCCGACACACACATAAACACGTACCTGAGAACATTAGACATTTATACACCTCGATAAAAATTCAAATGAATGTCAACAACGTTTACAGTATTGTGAATCCGCTGAATGACTGTGCGTCTCTGCAGGTATCATTTCTGTGAGAAGTGCTTCAACGAGATCCAGGGGGAGAGCGTGACGCTAGGGGATGACCCAGCACAGCCTCAGACGTAAGTGAACCTGCTATTGATTAGACTCATTACCAAAAAGAACACAACCCACATGTGTCACGACACAAACACATTCTGGAGACGTGGCATTTTATGATTTGTGCTGCTACCCACCACGTTGTTTAAGTCACAGTGAAGTTAAAATGAGTTTGAGTTCCATATCATAATGTACACCTATTTAACAGTAAATGCCAACAAAAATGATATTTTTTTCCTTGTTTTTTAATATTAAAATCCCTTAAACGTTCTGTAAAATGGTTTATTTTTGGGTGTTACTTGGTGTACCAGTAGACGTACATACAAAATTGCAAGCAATAAAACCTTCACAGATTTTTGAACAATCCTTGAGCATCCCCGTGGCTGCCGTCCATTCAGTTTGAAGAATCAGACATTGGTGCAGCTCAAGATTCACACATTTTTCAGCAATCTTTTGGTCATGATGATTACATAAGCCATCCAAATGCTGTTTTCTTGTGACTTTAAAATATCCTTTTTTGGTATTGACTCTGTTGAACCCCAAAGGAAAATGTTTGCTTACCGTTGCACCAAAAAGTTTTGAAGTACCTGCCTTCCTGCAGAAATGGATCCTAAAATGTGGTCTGATCTTCATCTAAGTCATAGCAATAGACAAGCACAACGTGATATTAACAAATGACACACAAAAATGTTTACTACATGTCTTTATTGAACATATTCCAATGTTAAGAGAGGTTTAGTAACTACCAAATAGTAGTTGCTGATCAGACAGGAGGTGTTTTGGACCGTTCCTCCTTACAGAACTGCTTCAGTCCATTGATATTTTCGGGCTGTCTTGTAGAGTTGCACCAATACCCAATTTTTCAGAACTGATATGAGTAGTGAGTACTTAAAGTGGATCGACCGATACAAGTACTTCTCAATTTGCCAGGTCTCTCTTGTAAAAGATGAAACTTCCTGGTTAAATAAAAAAATTCACTTCAACGGATGTTCTTTTTTGTTTTTGCAGAGCAGGTAACCAAACTTTATGGAGTTTTTATATGACAGCATATCTCATTGACATCTCATTCACAACTGAATGTCATCTTATTGATTGGATCACCTGACTTCCAATACCCCCTTTCATAGGTCAAACCATATTTTAGGGGCCGTTCATGCAGGTAATTCAAAAGGGTTCACCACTGTAACTCCTACATGTCGTACAAGTGACATTTTTAGTACAATGTCTCCAGTGGTTCCCTTTTTTTGGTCAACATCTCTGAAAGTGACGCCTGCATTTTTACTGCTTGCTTATCTCAGATCTTCCAGTGGATTGGACTTCACTCTCAGATCAGTCATTTCACTCTTATTCATTTCATAATAAACTAACTGCATCTGTATGATACGGAGAACAATGGGTCACAGTTCTTTAATTTCAGGTGTGGCTTAATCCCTATTCTCTCTCTCTCTCTCTCTCTCCCCCTCCTTCTTTTTTTGACAGAATGATATCAAAAGACCAGTTTGAAAGGAAAAAGAATGACACACTAGACTCTGAACCGTAAGTAGATCTGCACCCGAACACTTTCTGTGACAGCGATACAGTCTTTCAGGGGTCATTCATCTCACTTCTTATGAAAAATCAGTTTTTCTGCTTTTTTTAATTTAATTTTTATTTTATTTTGTCACTGTTTCAAGTCTTTGAAAAGGTAGTAAAAGGCTCTTATCCACCGCACACATCTGTCTTTATTTTCGTGCTTTTGGTATGTGTATATATTTTCTCCCAACTCAGATCAATCAGTTGGGTTTCAGTAGAGCCTCGGGGCAGCTCAGCAGCGCCACCTGCTGAGTGGAATCACAGCTCTGTGTCCTTTAGAGAGGTTTCCCATCAGAAAAACACTGACCCGTGCACTTAGATTTGCAACAAAAATGATCCACAATACTTTTCTAATCCTCCTACAAAGGCGCATTTGCATTGGCTGGCTTGCAAGTGCGTAAGAACCGGAGGAAGATGAAACAGAAGGGAGATTTGTGTTGCTTGCTGCCTCTGCAGTCAAGTTAGCAACAGTCATACATATAATGACCATTGGAGACGTGACCTGAAGCTGTCTGAGATTAGGACAGTGGTTGACATTTTTGCGTTTATATTTCAGGCGTTCAGCCGACACTCTGATCCAGAGTCAGTAGGGGTTCAGTGTCTCATATTTATACTCAAAAAACACATATGGTTGTTGATGAACACACATTGGCTGTTGCAGGGATCAAACCTGTGACCTTCCGGGTTATAGATTATTATATTTAACCACTTAGATTAATTTATAATGTGGAAATATGCAAGGTCGAAAAGTCTTACATGTTCCTTCTGTTCAGGTTTGTTGAATGTAAAGATTGTGGACGGAAGATGCACCAGATATGTGTCTTACACTACGATGTCATCTGGCCGTCTGGGTGAGTTCTGGTTCCCTACGTGGTTTAGTACTGTTGCAAATCCTCTGTGGTAACAGTAGCAACAACTGTGATGTTTCTCTTTCTCCTTTTCCAGATTCATCTGTGACAATTGTTTGAAGAAGAGTGGTAAAACACGGAAGGATAACAAGTTTTCTGCAAAACGTTAGTGCTGTTCTCTACATTCAGATGCTTCAGTCTTCTTTTTTTTTTTTATACAAGCACCAAAGAAACAAGATACCAAACCACATCCATCTCCATATGGACTGCATATGTCTCTGTGACATGAAACCATTGTTGGCTTTCCTGCAGTCACTGTATTTGTTGTTGTTGGCCTTGTGGTTTTACTGGCGTTCTCCTCTGGTGTTTGTAGCCCTAGAGAACATGTCTGACCTTGATTGATTAAATCACATCACTCACTGTCATACGTTAAACCTGGCTGTCCTTGAAACTCCAACTTCTGTCAATTTTCATGTTTTTACTTTGACTGGAGGTCCCTTTCGAGGTAGAGCAAGTCTCATGACCATATGGCCCCTGAAAACCAGTCAAAACAAATGTGGAATAAATCTGAAATTAAAACTGTTTTGTTTTTTTTAAATTATTATTATTCCTGCAAAGTGAACTAACTTTTCTGAATTGCTTGTCATTTCCTTCCTGTAGGGCTACAGACGACACGGTTGGGAATGTACATAGAGGACCGTGTGAATAAATACTTGAAGAGGCAGAACCACCCGGAGGCCGGAGAGGTGTTTGTGCGAGTGGTGGCCAGCTCCGACAAAACGGTGGAAGTCAAACCAGGCATGAAAGCCAAGTGAGAGCAACAATATATTTAAACATTTTTGGCTACCAGATACCTGTCCCCCACCCTCTTTTGAAAACGGCACAACTAGTATTTATTCTGAGCTTATTTTTTATTGTCTCTGCTCTACAAAGCACAGCCTGACCTTGTTCTTAACTTGGTGGTGAGTTCAGGAGCGGTGAATGTCCCCTGTAAAGCTTTTATATTCACTCAGAGCCGTTGTGGAGCCTGCATGTTTGACTAGACAGCACACACAGCCTGTGAGTGCTCCCCTCAGAGTCATTCACTATTTAGTCAGACAAGATAAAAGAGTTTGATGGAGGGAGGTGGCCCAGATGGAACAACCTGTTATCGTCAAGTTGACTGATTCAAGGCTGTTTGATTTTTATTGACTCAAGGCCGTTTAGTTTTTAAATGTCTCTTGACTGTCACTAAAAGCATTGATACACAGAGCAACTTTTGTGGCAACTCCTGCCAATATTGTTGCTAGGGCTGTCAAAATTAACGCGTTAATCCAGATTGATTAATTTGCATGATTAATTTGATTAAAAATTTTAACGCACGGCGCACAATGACTCAAAATCCCCAAATTTTCACTCACTGGCGCGGATTGGTGCTCCAACGCTATCGGGCGATAAAGATGGACGACTCTAAACAACATATTGGCCCTCTCGATGGGAAGTTTGAGTACAAAAAAACCCAAGACGGGACAATCGACCTGACATAACGTAGTTTGCACACTCTGCAGGAAGGATATTTGCGAGCACTGCTGGCTCGCAAATATCTCGCCACTCCTGCAACCACCGTTCCGTGTGAGAGACTGTTCTCAGTCGCAGGTAACATTGTACATACATTGTACATTGTACATTCCCCACGGCGGGATTAATAAAGTCTATCTTATCTTATAAGAAGCGGTCAGCTCTACTCTCCGGTAATGTAAACAAGTTAGTCTGTCTCAGCAGCTGGCTAAAAGATGAGTAAGAGGGCCACATTAATATGGATATTTGTTTGATTAAAAAAAAAGAAAGAAAAAATGTGGTTGGTAAATATGGTGTGGTTGGTATGTTTTATTTTTTTTATTTATTTTGATATCTGGACACCATATCTGTTCTATAGTTTAAATAAAACACATGTTAAGTGTATATATCGCCTTCTGTCATGAGTCTTTTTGCCCCCACAAAATGAAACACAATTAATAATGAATGGGTATTAATCGTGATTAATCTAAATTAATCCACAGCGGCCCAGTGATTAATCTGATTAAAAATGTTAATCGTTTGACAGCCCTAATTGTTGCCAATAAGCACTTTAAATTCTTATAAATGTACATGTGTACGGGAGTGACTTGGAATTCCTTTTTGTGTTGCCCAACTGCTCAGTTTCCCACAAAATATCCTAGTTTCACCACACACACACATTGATGCTATTCATGCATTTTGAAGTATTTTCTTCTTCTCTCTGCCAGGTTTGTGGACACAGGCGATATGCCCGAGGCCTTTCCCTACAGAACCAAAGCACTTTTCGCCTTCGAGGAGATTGACGGAGTGGACGTGTGCTTCTTCGGCATGCACGTCCAGGAGTACGGCTCTGACTGCCCCTTCCCCAACACCAGGTCTGTACTCGCTGTGCATGGATGGTGGTGTGTAATAACTGTGTGGGGTACATGGTCATAATTGTATGGAATAAATGACATACAATGCAACTAGGGAGGCATGGATGCATTTCACCAGAGGGGTCAGAGCATACGGTGAGCTATTTGCCACCTCCGGAGCAGGTTGGCATTCAGCGACTTGCTTGATGATGGACACTTTGGCTGTTGGAGGGATCGAACCTGTGACATTGTGGTTTCAGGTCTGTCTTGCTCAGCTTTTTTTTGCGCGATGTTTACCTTATTCATCCTCTTTCCCTCCTCAGACGGGTCTACGTATCGTACCTTGACAGTATTCACTTCTTCAGACCTCGTTTGCTACGAACAGCGGTGCTACCACGAGATACTTATTGGCTATCTAGAATATGTCAAGAAACTCGGGTAAGCCTCACTCACCTTCTTGTTCTGCTGCTCCTGCATTTAGCTTGAGCTCTGCCCAACCAAAGAGACCAATATTTCCACTGCTTCCTCACTGCTTTCACTGCTTCCAATTTTTATATTAATTAATTCATTAATTTATTTATTTATCAATTATTATTTCTGTCTGTATTTATTGATTTTGATTTTAGAAAAATTTGGAATCCACAGCAAGTACTTCATTCATAATTGAGACTGAAGGTGGGAACGCTGAGTAGGGAAGAGACTCCTGGCAGAGAAAGTTCTCACGGGACTCAATTCCAGGCCAGCAGGAGTCTCAACCACGACACCGTCACTCTGGTCTGACTCGTGGTCTGACTCGTGGTCTATGTGTCTCTGCAGGTACGCCCAGGGCCACATCTGGGCGTGTCCGCCCAGCGAAGGGGACGACTACATCTTCCACTGCCACCCCGCCGACCAGAAGATCCCCAAGCCCAAGAGGCTGCAGGAGTGGTACAGGAAGATGCTGGACAAGGCCTTCGCGGAGAGGATCCTGCACGACTACAAGGTGAGGAGAAATGTCCTCACGTTTTAGCATGAGGCCTATTTAGATCACATCCCTGCTACAATTTTTGTTGTGTATAGGTATTACTTTCTGAACAAAGACTGCCTGTTTTTCTACATTGATCCTCACAAGCGAGTAAACAAGTTAAATATGGAAAAGCTCAGCATGTTGGAATACTTCAAATATTCCAGTTGAGTATTTAGCTTTGGGTTTGTGTTGCAGCTGAACCACTTAAATGGGCCTGTTTTTTTTTTTGTTTTTTTAATAGTTTGAATCAACCTTGTTTTTTTGTCTTCCAGGACATTTTCAAGCAGGCAACAGAGGATCGTCTGACAAGCGCCAACGAGCTGCCCTACTTCGAAGGCGACTTCTGGCCTAATGTGCTGGAGGAGAGCATCAAGGAGCTGGAGCAGGAGGAGGAGGAGAGGAAGAAGGAGGAGAACACTGCCGCATGTGAAACTCCTGAGGTCAGAACAATATGACACAGTTGATGCATTGCTGCTAGAAGTTGAAGTAAATTATAGTTTAAGTCTGACTTTCTCATTCTGCAGCTTAACTGGACTAGTGTACCTTTTTCAACACTATCAAGAAAGAACCTTAATAACCTGGTTCTTAATGAAACCTTGATGATCAACAAGGAACAATTGGGACATTGAAGCAGCAATAGGATACATATAACAAAATAACAAATTGAGGATAATACAATAACTTATTTCAACAAAAAGAACATATTGAAGATAAAGATGTAGCACTGTGTTGTTTAAATGAGCTGATGTGCATTACAACCAGCGTTGTGTTTAACCCACAGGGCACTCCAAGTGATAGCAAAAACGCCAAGAAGAAGAACAACAAGAAGACCAATAAAAACAAGAGCAGCGTGAGCCGAGCCAATAAGAAGAAGCCTGGGATGCCGAATGTAGCCAACGACCTGTCCCAGAAGCTCTACGCCTCCATGGAGAAGCACAAAGAGGTGAGGTTCTGCAGACCCTGAGCCAGTTGTTCTCAACTCCTGTCCTCAAGGCCCAGAGTAGGTTTCCTGTGTGAAGACTTTTGTTCCACTGTTTGAAGAAATGTGATCCATCGCCTTACAAAATGATCGATACCGCAAAATTAGCACAAATGTTTAGTTTCTAATAGTCTGTAACCGAAGTCCTTTGTTGACTAAATGGCGCTTCCTAAATGCATATGTAGCATCTTGGAAATGAACTCTTGGAAATTGTCAGAATGCCCATTTCAGTTTGCCTGTGCTTCTCCAACCCGAGTTCTCGAGTCAAGTCAGTATCTGCTGCCAAAGCTTTAGTAGTAGTACTCAATAATAACATTGATAACGATCTTGTAAAATAACAACACAAATGCTCTTCATCTCCTCAAGGTGTTCTTTGTGATCCACCTACACTCTGCTCCCATGGTCAACACCCTGCCGCCCATCATCGATCCTGACCCCCTACTGACCTGTGACCTGATGGACGGCCGTGACGCCTTCCTGACTCTGGCCAGGGACAAACACTGGGAGTTCAGCTCCCTGAGGAGGTGCAAGTGGAGCACCATGTGCATGCTAGTCGAGCTACACAACCAGGGCCAGGACCGCTTCGTCTACACCTGCAATGAGTGCAAGCACCACGTGGAGACGCGCTGGCACTGCACCGTCTGCGAGGTGAGAGAAGATCACTGGACTGCCTATTAACACAGGAATCTGTCTTGCATCAATTGTCCCTTACAGTCACACAGTTAAACACAAACATAAAGAGGCAAAGCTAGAGTGCAGGACTGTTAGGATGAAAAATGTCGTCATTTAGTAGCATTACTGAATTCCAGAAACTTTTTCCATATCTATAATGACCCAGATTCTGTCACACTGATGTTAACCACCATGACCCTCTGTCTCTCTCCCCTTCAGGACTTTGATCTGTGCATTAATTGTTACAACACCAAGGGCCACGAGCACCAGATGGTTAAGTGGGGCCTGGGCCTGGATGATGACAGCAACAGCCAGAGTGGAGAGGCCTCCAAGAGCCCGCAGGAGAGCCGGCGCTTAAGTATCCAGCGTTGCATCCAGTCCCTGGTTCATGCCTGCCAGTGCCGCAACGCCAACTGCTCCCTGCCATCCTGCCAGAAGATGAAGAGGGTGGTGCAGCACACCAAGGGCTGCAAGCGTAAGACCAATGGTGGCTGCCCGGTATGCAAGCAGCTCATCGCTTTATGCTGCTACCACGCCAAGCACTGTCAGGAGAACAAGTGTCCTGTCCCGTTCTGCCTGAACATCAAGCACAAGCTCCGCCAGCAGCAGCTGCAGCACAGGCTCCAACAGGCCCAGTTGATGAGGAGAAGGATGGCCACCATGCAAGGCAGAACCATGCCTCTACCGTCCCCACCGGCCTCAGCTGCTCCCACCACACCCACTTCCCACCCTCAGCCCAACACCCCCCAGACACCCCAGCAGCCCCTCTCCAACCAGCCGCAGACCCCCAACACAGCGGGTGTCATGTCCCCTACATTTTCGAATGCACCGCGCAATGGCCAGCCTCAAGCACCGGTGTCCCAGGGCAAGCCTGGGCCCCAGGCCTCTCCTTTGCACCAGCAGCAGTCCCCTCTTCCCCAGCCACCCCAGCAACCCCAGCAGCCCCCACAGCAGCAGCCTCCCCTGGCTGCAGTCAAGATGGCGCGCCACATCGAGATGATGGCCCAGGCCCAGCAGAACCAGCAGAACTACCGGGTTAACATGAACGGCCTGCCCATGAACCCCCAGCAGCCACAGCAGCGCATGGCCGGACCCATGCAGCCGCCCATGCAGATGGTGTCAGGGCCTCGGGGGCCCCAGGTCATGCAGCCTGGCATGGCCCCAGGACAGTGGCCTGGAGCTGGGGGACCCATGCAGGCCACCCAGTCTCAACAACCAGGTCTTCCCCAAGGGCAGTCCCCACAGCAGGCTATGACCATGCAGCGAGCCATGATGCCCCAAGGACCGCAGCCTCAGAGGATGCTGGTCCCCCAGCAGCCTGGCACCCGGCCACAGACACCCCAGAGACCGGGTGCCATCGCTCCCAATGCCCTCCAGGACCTCCTCCTCACCCTCAAGTCTCCCAAATCGCCCCAGCAGCAGCAGCAAGTCCTCGACATCCTCAAATCCAACCCCCAGCTAATGGCTGCTTTCATCAAACAGCGAACAGCAAAGTACCATGCCAACCAGCCACCGCAGCAACAAGCAGGCCAGCAACAAGCAGGCCAGCAACAACAGCCTGGCATGCCAGCAATGCAGGCCATGGCCATGCAGGGTGGGGGGGTACAGAGGCCTGGGATTCCCCCGCAGCAGCCCCAGCAGCCCCAGCAGCCTCCACCACAGGGCATGGCTGCATTAGGGGCCCAGGGACAGTTGATTAACCCAGCACACAACCCCAACCCCCTCCAGGAGCTCTACCGTCGGCAGCGTTTAAGGCAACAACAACAACAACAACAGCAACAACAACAACAGCAGCAACAGGGAGTGATGCCTCAAGGCCACCCTGGCCAGTTTCCCCCTCAGGCCCAGGGCACAGCAGCCACTTACTCCCAGCTCCGCATGCAGCAGCAGCAGCAGCAGCTAGCCATGCAGGCAGGTGCAGGAGCAGCCGGGGGACCCATGGGCCAACTCCCGCCCATGGCTCAGATGGGCCAGCCCGGCATGGGGATGGACTCTACCCAGAACATCCTCCACCAACGATTACTCCAACAGCAACAGCAGCTTCCCCAGCAGCAGCAGGCCGTCCTGAAGCAGCAGATGGGCTCTCCGGCCCAGCCCAGCCCCATGAGCCCCCAGACCCACCTGCTGGCCGGCCAGCCCCAGGGTGGAGCCCACCTCCCTGGCCAGCCCGCCTTGGCCAACGCCCTCAGCAACCAGGTCCGATCCCCAGCGCCTGTTCAGTCCCCCTGTCCGCCCTCGCAACAGCAACCCCAGCAGCCGCGGCCACATTCCAGTCCATCGCCACAGGTCCAGAACCAGCCACAGCCCTCGCCCCAGCACCCACCTCCGCCACACTCGGGGTCCCCTCACCCGGGCTTGGGAGGCCCCTTGTCAGCATCCATGGATCAGGGACACATGGGTACACCAGAGCAGAGCGCCATGCTACCGCAGCTTAACACGCCCAACAGAGGGGGGCTGAACAGCGACTTGGGGATGGTGGGAGATGCTACAGGGGACACTCTGGAGAAGTTTGTGGAGGGATTGTAGCATTTCCACTGGGAGTCTTTGTCTGGAAGAACATCTTCGTCTCGCTCCCAGGGACCCATCCTCCGACTCCTCTTCCTGGTTTCCCTCTGACTCTTTGTTAGAGAGCTTTGTTCTTTCTAAGGTTGAGAACACTTTTTGTACTGACATGTAAAAAGTTTGAACAGTTGTAAAGAGAAAAAAAGAGAAGATTTGGGGGAAAGTCATAAAAAACGACAACACTTCTAGGGAATGTAATAGTTTCCTAAACCCAAGTGATGGGTATTTCTTCCTTAAAATGTTGAGGGATTTGCGAATTGCTTCTTAAATGAAATTAAAAATCACAAAGAATATATTTTTTGGTTGAGACCAAATGTGCTCGATACTTGTTTTATTTTTGGTTTGTTTTTGGTATGGTTTGATGCCTTTCTCATTTCTTTTTTTTAAAGAAAATTTGCAAAACAATTTCATTATATTATACCTTTTTATTTTGTACCTTAAACTTAAAGCATTTTTTGTGTTGAAACTGTAAAATAATTTGTCTGGGAATTGGGCCAGGTTTTCGTTCTCTTCTCAAGCTGTCATTCCTGGCATTTGTAATCTAGTGTTGTACCATTTTTCAAGATGAGACGGAGACTCCTCCTTTCCTCTTTGTGTGTATGAAGAGCACTCAGTTGTATTAAAATAGGAATGGACTGCACCAGGTTGTGTACACGCGAGCATGTATGCAGGCACACATGAAGACACTGACACAAACCCTCAGTCACTCAAAAAAGAAACAGCTCCTCCTGGTTTCACAAACTAAAAAGAAAAGGACTGCGACCTTACATCTCAGTGGCCTGGAAATCAGAAAATCTGTCTTGCAGGTGTAGAAAATTGTTGCTTTGACATTAAAGAGAATTTGTCATACTTTTTTTTTTTTTTTTTTTTGTCATACAAATGTTGTAAAGTGTAAAGAGAGCGTGAGAAAGAGACCAGCCCCCTAAGCTGAGATGGAATGACGATCACTGGTTGACTGCTTGTTTATTGGCCACGTCTCGGATGGCGCCCCATGCCACTAAGTAGTGCGCTATCTAGGGATTGGGGGCGCTTTTGATATCCACCCTGAGGAAACCTAAATGTGATCAACCCTCATTCCTCTCTCACACAAAAACTTGAATTAGGGGGATTTACTTTTTCTCCTATTGTAAATCATGCAAGTTATTAAGCAGAATACTATAAATATAAGGAAGAGAGAATGAAAACACTGTATAAACTGGTTAAAGACTCATTTCTTACTTATATACCATATTGTTAAATAAACTGTGTGCAACAGAAAAAAAAACTTGAGTTACTCTGTCGACTAAATCGTGGGGCATGGGCCTACCTGTCCGTAAGTACATGTGTTGTCTAGGAGTTCCAGCTTTCAGGTACCACCGATTAAAGCCCAGCCGTCGACTGTGTGTACGACGCAACTCTGGTTCAAGCCCCGTGTCAACATACATGTGTCCTTGAGCAAGACACAGGATCCTTACCAGCTCGAGCGGCACCTGGGCCTCTATAGTAATATCAACCTGATGTATGTTACGAGGATATGGTCTATCAAGGGGAAAGGAATACATTGATGCTTTTCTGAAAATGTACTTGGATTTGTTTGGCTTAGTCTTTGGTCCTGGCTGGTATCCAAGTTCATAAACCACGTAAGTCATAGTACACATCTTAGTAGGTACTATCAAACTGATCGAAGTTCCTCTTAAAACCCACCACTTTTTTTTGTCATTCTCGCCTATTTTGGCATACCCAAATGAAAACGCTTATAACAGAAGAACTGTAAGGCCAAGATGCATGTATGAGGCCACGTTTGAAAGACAACATCTTCTAGTTTCTGGAAACGTAACCATTTAGTATGTGGCTGAAACACAACCTACACTATTAGCTCAAACATGGAGGGAAAAAAGTTTTTTTTGTTTCTTGTCTTAGTAATATTTCCCTAGCAGTAGCTAGGCCACGCTCTACGGACTATGAAACTATGAAAATCACTGCACACCTTGTATTTCATGTCAACGACACCTGTGTACAATTTTATATCTCTGGGCCAAGCCTTATGGGAGCTGGTGAGTTTGGAGTCTGTGGTGTCACTGGTGTCTCCAAACCTCTCCAAAACATCTCAAAGTGGCCAAATTGTGCCAAATCACTTTTCCTCACTTCTGTGCTCCTGGAAAACATACTGAACTGTTTTCCATCACCAAACCATTTTGGATCATTTTTCTCGCACGGCAGATATTCATTTGATGGGTGGCCAGAGGAAGTGGCCATGTTGACTCATCTGACATTGGGACAAAACATTACAGCATGTTATGGCACAAAAATGACAAACCAGACTGAACTGAATTGCAAACATTTATTTTATTTCTTCAAAAGAAAAGTGCACCAAGCCAATAGAAACGGTGGGGGTGATGGCCTGGTGAGTGGCTCCCAGTCAGAACCAGATTCCTCACATGATGACCTTCAAAACACAATGAAATATACAGTTACAGGCAAAATATCCCCAATTGATCATTCACAACGTTTGGTCTTCACCATATGCTTACTGTAATATCAACACAGTGAACAGTCCTGATCAACTTGTTTACAAGCTAGATGCACAAAAGCTCCATTACTCTTCACTTTACTTGATAGCATTGTGAAGACCCTGAGAGAAACTCAAACTGAAGACACGCAGCAGCGAGAAGAGCCGCACCTCTCGCTCTGGGACTCCGACGGGACAGGCAGGGGCGTCACGTGACAATGGCGTGTTGACCGAGCCCGCATACAAACAGGTGTTATCTTAGCAATAAAGAAATACATGACAAATGGCTATAAAAGGCCCAAATTTAATCTAGATACTCGCCGATCTAAAATATAGTCCTGGCCGTCAGAAAAAGTATTTTCTCTCCGAGTTATAGTCATCCTCGCTCTCCGACGGGCATAAAATTACATTACATTACAGTCATTTAGCAGACGCTTTTATCCAAAGCGACTTACAATAAGTGCATTCAACAAAGGTAGGTAAGAAAACTACTAGTCACCAGAAATCGTAAGTGCATTTCCTTCCTAAAATATCTATCTATCTATCTATCTATCTATCTATCTATCTAAAATAACTCCGTTACATCTTCGCTAGTATAAGTCGCCATTGCCGTTGTGAAGTATCCACAAAAATCGTAAGAAAACACGAGAAAAAGTTGTAAAAGTCAATCAAATAATGTTTAGATGCATAAGATGTGCGCGCTCCCGTGCGTGACTCCGCTGTAACCAACCTGGTCCGTCTGCTGTTTAAAAGGGCAGGGCATTGGCTCCAACCCTGCATGATTGATGTGTTGATAGCCAATAGCAGCTCGTCTCACGTGGGCGTGAGCAGCCAATACAACAGTGAGAACGATGTGCACGCTCTCATTTAGTAGCCAACACTTTGATGAAAACAAGTATATCCAACTTCCAGGATATACTATCCAGGAAGTAAAAGTTACTTTCTTTTTCTTCGACAGAACAAAGAAATTAGCGGTAAGTAATTAATGGACTTCACTCGACAATATTCACAACTTGGATGACTTTTATGATAAAACTGGTTTGATACGTTTGATCGGCGAACTCTTACGGACAAGAGGAATAGAAATGATCGAGTATTGGTTGGACTATTGGACTTCCAGACTGCTTTGAAGGTAGGGAGGGGTCGTCTGTGTGTGAACCCTCGTGATTATAGATGATGAAGGTGCAGTTTTAACTTTTCAATCCGTTTCTCGGCTGGTACAAGCCGTTTTCCTCTCCTACATGCAGGACATGAAACAAATGTGTCACGAAATACTCTAGCATCTGAAAAAGTCAGTACCATAGTTGTCATTGCAATAGAAATGTAGAGGAATGTAATTATTTGTTTCTCCCCCCTATCCAGATAGTTGGAGGACCCATGCAGGCCACCCAGTCTCAACAACCAGGTCTTCCCCAAGGGCAGTCCCCACAGCAGGCTATGGCCATGCAGCGAGCCATGATGCCCCAAGGACCGCAGCCTCAGAGGATGCTGGTCCCCCAGCAGCCTGGCACCCGGCCACAGACACCCCAGAGACCGGGTGCCATCGCTCCCAATGCCCTCCAGGACCTCCTCCGCACCCTCAGGTCTCCCAGCTCACCCCAGCAGCAGCAGCAAGTCCTCAACATCCTCAAATCCAACCCCCAGCTAATGGCTGCTTTCATCAAACAGCGAGCAGCAAAGTACCATGCCAACCAGCCACCGCAGCAACAAGCAGGCCAGCAACAAGCAGGCCAGCAACAAGCAGGCCAGCAACAAGCAGGCCAGCAACAGCAGCCTGGCATGTCAGCAATGCAGGCCATGGCCATGCAGGGTGGGGGGGTACAGAGGCCTGGGATGCCCCCGCAGCAGCCCCAGCAGCCTCCACCACAGGGCATGGCTGCATTAGGGCCCCAGGGACAGTCGATGAACCCAGCACACAACCCCAACCCCCAAATGGTTGAGTGTGGCCTGGGCCTGAATGATGACAGCAACAGCCAGAGTGGAGAGGCCTCCAGGAGCCCGCAGGAGAGCCGGCGCTTAAGTATCCAGCGTTGCATCCAGTCCCTGGTTCATGCCTGCCAGTGCCGCAACGCCAACTGCTCCCTGCCATCCTGCCAGAAGATGAAGAAGGTGGTGCAGCACACCAAGGGCTGCAAGCGTAAGACCAATGGTGGCTGCCCGGTATGCAAGCAGCTCATCGCTTTATGCTGCTACCACGCCAAGCACTGTCAGGAGAACAAGTGTCCTGTCCCGTTCTGCCTGAACATCAAGTTCAAGCTCCGCCAGCGGCAGCTGCAGCACAGGCTCCAACAGGCCCAGTTGATGAGGAGAAGGATGGCCACCATGAGGAGAGAAAAAAAGAGAAAATTTGGGGGAAAGTAATTTAAAAAAAATAAAAAAATGACAACACTTCTAGGGAATGTAACAGTTTCCTAAATACAA
Organism: Hoplostethus mediterraneus; assembly: GCA_034670385.1. Taxonomy (NCBI): domain Eukaryota; kingdom Metazoa; phylum Chordata; class Actinopteri; order Trachichthyiformes; family Trachichthyidae; genus Hoplostethus; species Hoplostethus mediterraneus. Next base: position 114,861 of record JAXDDW010000184.1, read on the forward strand.
GTGATGGGTATTTCTTCCTTAAAATGTTGAGGGATTTGCGAATTGCTTCTTAAATGAAATTTAAATCATAAACAATATATGTTTTGGTTCAGTACTTGTTTTCTTTTTGGTATGGTTTGATGCCTTTCTCATTTCTTTTTTAAAGACAATTTGCAAAACAATTGCATTATATTATACCTTTTTATTTTGTACCTTAAACTTAAAGCATTTGTGTGTTGAAACTAAAATAAAAGGGAATTTCTCTGCTCTAATCAATAAATTGTCACTATTTATTTCAAATCCAAAGATGTCTTTGATCTCAGCATTTATCAGGATGCTCACCGGTTTTAAACCACCTGAAATCATACAAATGGAAAAGTGGACGAGTTGAGAGTTGTGCATTGTGCAGCGGGCAAAAAGATACTTCAAGGCAGAAGTTTCTCTCAGTAAAGCAGCATCTCATCCTATATCAGACAAACTAAACAAGGCCAGACAACTTCTCAGAAGTACGACGACACCTGTCAATGTAAGATGGTCAATTACAGGGATATAGTGGACCTACATTTTTAGGATGACATCGTAATGATGTTATATTATAGTAGTAAATTGGCTAAATAAATGGCTGACTCTTCTTCGGCACTTTGCATCCGCGCAGCGAACATATTGCGCGGACGCAAAGTGCCGAAGAAGAGTTCGAGGCGTATGTCTGCCATCTTGGATTTCATTCAAATGGAAATGTTGGATTATACCTGTCTTTAATAAAGTAATGAAGTTTATTTGTGGATAGAAGATGGAGCGCCACACGCCGCCATGCGAGTAGACAAGTGAAGGATTACGGACATCTGTTTAGGTCAGTGAAATTAGACGTATTGGTTCGTTATCGGGCTCGCTGACTTCCGTGCGGTACAAAGTCAACAGAGCAGGACAGGACCCTCTGGGAGAGGTAAACAGTCACATGATGAAAGACCCCCAAAGGGTTCTGGATCAGGGCTGCAGTCTGGTATGACTCCGCTGTTTAAAAGGGCAGGGCATTGGCTCCAACCCGCCATGATTGATGTGTTGATAGCCAATAGCAGCTCGTCTCACGTGGGCGTGAGCAGCCAATACAACAGTGAGAACGATGTGCACGCTCTCATTTAGTAGCCAACACTTTGATGAAAACAAGCATATCCAACTTCACTATCCAGGAAGTAAAAGTTGCTTTCTTTTTCTTCGACAGAACAAAGAAATTAGCGGTAAGTAATTAATGGACTTCACTCGACAATATTCACAACTTGGATGACTTTTATGATAAAACTGGTTTGATACGTTTGATCGGCGAACTCTTACGGACAAGAGGAATAGAAATGATCGAGTATTGGTTGGACTATTGGACTTCCAGACTGCTTTGAAGGTAGGGAGGGGTCGTCTGTGTGTGAACCCTCGTGATTACAGATGATGATGGTGCAGTTTTAACTTTTCAATCCGTTTCTCGGCTGGTACAAGCCGTTTTCCTCTCCTACATGCAGGACATGAAACAAATGTGTCACGAAATACTCTAGCATCTGAAAAAGTCAGTAACATAGTTGTCATTGCAATAGAAATGTAGAGCGATGTAATTATTTGTTTCTCCCTCCTCCCTATCCAGATAGCCCAGAGCCCCAGCACAGCGACGAGGCGCTGGCCCTGAGGCTGCAGCAGGAGCTGGACCGGGAACCTGGAGGACGGAGGCCTCTTCTCCTGTCAGCTCTGCCACGGAGACCTGTCCCACATCACCCCCGAGGGACGCACCCAGCACCTCAAGGAGGAGTTTGCCACCACACAGAGAAAGAGGGAGGAGGAGAAAGGCGGCATGGAGGAGGGAGAGGAGGAGAAGATAGATGAGATGGAGGAGGGAGATCTGGAGATGGAGGAGGACCAAGTATTTACAAAACCAAACATTACAGAACCTAATATGATCTCAACGGGCTCCGGGGGGAACGGCCCCCGACCCATCTCTCTCCATGAGCCCAACCCCAGCCTGAATGATGACAGCAACAGCCAGAGTGGAGAGGCCTCCAGGAGCCCGCAGGAGAGCCGGCGCTTAAGTATCCAGCGTTGCATCCAGTCCCTGGGTCATGCCTGCCAGTGCCGCAACGCCAACTGCTCCCTGCCATCCTGCCAGAAGATGAAGAGGGTGGTGCAGCACACCAAGGGCTGCAAGCGTAAGACCAATGGTGGCTGCCCGGTATGCAAGCAGCTCATCGCTTTATGCTGCTACCACGCCAAGCACTGTCAGGAGAACAAGTGTCCTGTCCCGTTCTGCCTGAACATCAAGCACAAGCTCCGCCAGCGCAGCTGCAGCACAGGCTCCAACAGGCCCAGTTGATGAGGAGAGAAAAAAAGAGAAAATTAATTTTTATTAAAAGTAATAAAAAAAAAAATGACAACACTTCTAGGGAATGTAATAGTTTCCTAAATACAAGTGATGGGTATTTCTTCCTTATAATGTTGAGGGATTTGCGTATTGCTTTGTACCTCAAACTTAAAGCATTTGTGTGTTGAAACTGTAAAATAAAAGGGAATTTCTCCGCTCTGATCAATAAATTGTCACTATTTCAAATCCAAAGATTTCTTTGATCTCAGCATTTATCAGGATGCTCACCGGTTTTAAACCACCTGAAATCATACAAATGGAAAAGTGGACGAGTTGAGAGTTGTGCATTGTGCAGCGGGCAAAAAGATACTTCAAGGCAGAAGTTTAACTCAGTAAAGCAGCATCTCATCCTATATCAGACAAACTAAACAAGGCCAGACAACTTCTCAGAAGTACGACGACACCTGTCAATATAAGATGGTCAATTACAGGGATATAGTGGACCTACATTTTTAGGATGGCATCTTAATGATATAAATTTATAGTAATATCAAACTGATGTATGTAATATGAGGATATGGCCTTTTAAGGGGAAAGGAATATGTTGATGCTTTTCTGAAAATGTAATAAACCACGTAAATCATAGCATACATCTTAGTAGGTACTAAACAAACAGATGTAAGTTATATAAGGATCGTTTCTTTAGGAAGACAGTTGTTTTTCTGGTGATAACATTGTGATGATGACCAAGTGGAGGTTCACCCACCTTCATGTTTACCTGCACAGTACCACACCATTGAACAGCTAATACCCTCGTCATGTGACTACGGGCCGCGTTCACGCGTCGTCACATGACCGGAAGTACGAAATGAAGCGGTCGAACGTGAGTACTTTGAAAACAAACCCCGACTCGTTTGGCCTGTTTTGTGTCCGCATAATGAACGTTTTTGACGTTTCACCACTGCGACGGAAGCCAACCGCACTGGTGGAGCCAGATACTAAAAGTAGGAGAGAGTGTTCAGCAATGGGAAACCGCTGCTATTGTAACGTTAGCATGATGAGCTAGCTGTTTACTGTCTAACCCAGGGGTTCCCAACCGTCCCAAACTATCCCAGCTCGGAAAATGTGTCTAGTGTAGAATTGCAGAACTGTCTCTGCTGTATTTGGGGATATAACCTTGAGCTCAGATGAATCTATAATCAAAACATCATCTTTACACATTCTGTCATCACATCTAGTGAGTGGGGAAAAAAACAGTGCAGTTAATCTATGTCTCATTTTACTGGGGACCCGCGGGAGCCTCCTCAAGCACCCCGTGGTGGTCCCTGAACGCAGCTTTGGCAGCCACCGGTGTAACCTAACTGTCCTTTCAGGCTAAAACATCGCAGTCGGTGGACGTGTTAGCATAACCCTCCATGCGAGGAACGGCGGCGCGTCATGGACGACTCGGACCAGGACTTCGTGGACCTCTGTTCAAGGCCGCTCAAACGGGTCCGCAGGAAAGCAGAGCCCCAGTCCTCCTCCTCCACACAGGCGAGCGCCGCAGACAGGAGGAGGCACAGGAAAGATGTCGCTGGTACCGTCCCTGCAACCCAGTCGGTTTCTACTGGCACTGACGCTGAACCCAAGCCACCAGTGGTCAATGGGACGTTTGGGCACGAGCCAGGAGACCCCGGGCCCTCGGTTTCTGCAGACGGCGGTGCACGTGACGCAGGGGCCCCGGCTGAGAGAGGTCTGCGGGCCAAAGACAAAGTGCTCCTCAGAATGCAGCAGTTCAAGAGAGCCGCGCCACATAAGATGGTGCGCGAGGAGAAGAGCCAGCCAGCGGGGGGCGGGAACGACCGCGTTGCTGCTCCGCCGCCACGAAGACGAGGTGAGACGACACAGATTTCCTGTGTGTGTGTGTGTGTGTGTGTGTGTGTGTGTGTGTGTGTGTGTGTGTGTGTGTGTGTGTGTGTGTGTGTGTGTGTGTGTGTGTGTGTGTGTGTGTGTGTGTGTGTGTGTGTGTGTGTGTGTGTGTGTGTGTGTGTGTGTGTGTGTGTGTGTGTGTGTGTGTGTGTGATCGGCATCGGTGCCCTCATCATTATAGATGACGATTTCTCGGGTGGTACAAGCCGGTTTCCTTCTCCTTGGGTGATATATTGCCACTTTGCATTTCACTGCATGTATATGTATGTGACAAATAAAACTCTTGAATCTTGAATCTATATGATGTTGGAGCTCTGGCTTGTGTACACGTTGATCCTACATGCAGGACATGAAACAAATGTGTCACTAAATAATGTAGAGGGATGTAATTTGTTTTTTCCAGCACAGTTTACACCTTCACACCCCTATTTGTGTCTGTATCACCCCCGCCCTCCTCCCCCCCTCCCTCCCTATCCAGATAGCCCAGAGCCCTCCACCTCCGGCCTCCACCCAGAGCCCCAGCACAGCGACGAGGCGCTGGCCCTGAGGCTGCAGCAGGAGCTGGACCGGGAGGCGGCGGACGCCCAAACCGTGAACCTGGAGGACAGAGGCCTCTTCTTCTGTCAGCTCTGCCACAGAGACCTGTCCCACATGACCCCCGAGGGACGCGCCCAGCACCTCAACAGGTGTGGACATCTACATTTTAGATGTTTAACTGACGCTCTTACCCAAAGCAGCAGTAGAATAAGCTTAAAGGGTGATTCCGGGATTTTTCAACCTGGCCTCTATGTCCACAAAATCACTTTTCATACCTTTAAGTAGATCCCAAAAGTTTCTGAGTTTCTCCGGTCCATCGGCTCAACCGGCAGTCGCGCAACGGCGGCTCTATGGCGGCAACGTAATCCGTAAAGGCATACTCGGCCGGTCAAAGTACGTCCACTAAAAGTGCTTGTTTTTGTCTGATATGTCAATTCCGGTTGATACGTGAGTCGGAGAGACGAGTTTTGAGTTGACGTAGAGGAACTGCTAGAACTTGCAGCAGCTGGTTCACCCTCTCGCTTCCATAAACTATCTTCGTATCCTTTTCACCGTCGTTTTCCGAGCTGTTCCATAATGTTGTCAGACATCTCAGAGGAGTTATGGGCAGAAGGGTTGGAGAGGGTCAAATCCTGCTCCATCAATGCTAGACTTCAACTCATTCAGCTTAAGGTCACCCACCGGCTACACTTCTCCAAAACCAAATTGAATAGGATCTTCCGCTCAGTTTCTCCCACTTGTGACAGGTGTAAGTCAGCTGACGGGACCCTAGGTCATCTTTTCTGGTATTGGCCGAAGCTCAACAGCTTTTGGGGTGACATCTTTCGTATGTATAGTGACATATACAACATCCAGCTAGGTCCTGACTGTTTTTTTGGCAATTCTAGGTTGTTCTGAACTTTCTCTTTCTCTTCCCCCTGCTTTACAACAAGCTCTTATGTTCGGTATGGTTATAGCAAAAAGGGTCAAAATCTGTCCCTCCTCCTCGCTTCAAAGAATGGTTAAGACATGGTTTCCTCTATATATCTTGAAGAAATTCAATACACTCTGTCAAATACATATCCTAAGTTTCTTAAGGTCTGGGGACCCTTCACTGAGTACTGAGTACATTAACAGGGATAGACGAGCTGTTAGATTGTATTTGTTTATTCATGTTAACCCTTGCACTGTATTGCCATGTACACCGCCATCATGACCCGCCCTCCTGACCTTGTTTGGCGCTGGCCTTTTGGACTCTTATAACATTTATTTTTATTTTTTTATTATCTTGATACCACATGACTCACGCAATGACTTGCACATTATTCATACCTCTTATTTTTTTGTGAACTGGCAGTTTGTTCTGTTTTTGTATTGTGGTTTGTTTTTGTTTTTTGTTGTGATGTATGTATGTTTTAAAAGAAATTGAAAACTTTATAAATACAATTTGTAAAAAATTAAAAAAAAAAAAGGGGCAACAAGTACAATTTTTACTGCCCCATAACACAACATGACCTGCAGCGGTTTGATAGGTTTGTTGAAGATGTGTTGTTTGTTTGAACTATTGCGCTGAGTGCTTATTATACGTGATTATGATTCTTCCTCCTGAATCCCTCTTGCAGGTGTTTGGATGAGAGTGAAGACAGCGCCCCGGCCCCTGCTCCCCCTGCTCCCCCTCCTCCCCGTGTCCCCAGCTGTCCCATCTGTGGCAAGAGGTTCAAGTCCCAGAAGAGTGGCTCCGCCCACCTGAAGCGTTGCTCCTCGGACATGGGCGTGGCCCCGGCGGTCCTGCTGCAGGCTCTGCAGAGGCAGGCCGCCGAGGCCCAGAGCGACAGCGCCGCTAACCAACCGTGAGTCGGCCTCAGTGGCGTCCATCTCTCCAGCTGCACCTCTTACCAAGCAACGTGGTTGATGAGTCGTGGTGCAAGAGGCTCCGCCCACAGTTGGTCTTTGCAGCTAGTTTTGAGCAAGAAAAATAAGCTATATATTCATACAAATCATGTTTTTACTTGATTTACTTTTCATTCCCTTTCATAACATTACATTGAATACATGTCAAATCAGCTGCAGTTGAGTTGACTGAATGACTTAACTGAGTAAACTTAACTAAAGCTGTCTGGTATATCAACCTTTTTGTCTCTCCCCCTCTGGTCCAGTGCGCAGACCGGAGGCTCCAAGAGGAGAGGACCGTCCGAGCCGAGCCTCCCGGCCAGGAAGAAGTCCAGGAAGAAGGCCCAGCCCCTGGACGAGGACACCATGGTGGCCCTGGCCCTGTCCTCCTCCCTGCTGGACCAGGAGAAGGAGGCTCCGCTGCTGAAGTGGGCGTCAGATGCAGGTGCGGTGGCATTACTGTGTTGTCGTCTCTGCTGGCAGCACGGAAAATTATTTTACAAAATTTGCAGCAACCTGCCCCGTGTGTGTCCGGCTCCCACCCCCTAACGTTCCTGCTGATCTCTTGATTAGATGTTCGGGACAGTCGGGGTAGCGTTCGGTAGGAAGAGTGTTCAAGTGTGTTATCGTGCTAGATGTAGAATATGCCAAGGCAACAAAAGATCCAGTGGTCGTAAATCTAATCTCCGCTGCATTTTTAAGAGAAACCTGCTTCCAGGAGAGAGCGTTTCTACCGAGGTCCCTATTCAGCTGCGTTGTCTAATTCAGGTAATTCTGAATCAATTTTCATCTGTTTTCTTTCCCCTCCTGGCCGGCTGCTTCCCATCTGCTTTCCATTGGATGCGCGACGTTAAACTAGGTTGAATTTTGGGCTCAAGGGTGCCGAGCTGGATGCGGTGGTGCAAACCCTTGGAATAGTGATTCAGAGTGCAGGTCGCATCCTATGTGAAAGCTTTAAGGAATTAATAAAATCTCTGGTAGGGGGAAAGCGAAAAGTGAATTTTCCTATGGGGGGGGGGGGGGGATCAATAAAGTATCACATACTATTTTTTACATCATAGACTATGTAGCCTCAACGTTTACTTCTCAGGCTAAGTACAGTGATGCATTAAATACACAGGGCAGTTTTCAGGTTTGGGATCAAGCGGGTGTGGGCAGCGTCTGAACCCCTTCCTCTCCTTTCCACCACGTGATGCAGGTAAGGGGCGTGATGCAGGTAAGGGGTGTGATGCAGGTAAGGGGCGTGGCAAGAGGAGAAAGGGCGTCGCCCCCCCCCCGCCCTCCTCCGCTCCTCCTGGTCCAAGATGGCGACGCAGCCCTGAGGAGGCTGCAGGACCGCGTGGCCTCCCTCCTCCTGGGCGGCCGGGCCCCCTCGCCCCCGACCCCGACCCGCCGCCCCAGCAGCCTGCCTGCCTGGACCGGCGCTGCCCCCCTCTGGCAGAAGAGTGCACTGCGGGACGGAGGGTCCAGGCGCCTGTCTGACTTCTACACGCCGGAGCTTGGGGAGTTCATAGTGCCCTGGGAATCAGCCGGGGTGAGAGAGAGAGACAAATGTTGTGTCTGTCACATTGTCGTAGGAAAGGGAAATGAACACCAGACCAGCCAAATGTTGGGAATGTTTGGCTGGTAAGTTTATGGGTTGGCTGGTAATAATGAAAGTGTCTGGTGATTCTCGCTGACATGCTGCTATAACAGTTCTCTCTATTCCCCTTCCATCTCTAGACCGACACGGTCTCCAGCTCCAAGCACAAGCCTGATTCTTCCATCCAGCCAGGAGGAGGCCCGGTCTCCATCCTCCCATCCTCCTCCCAGACGGCCCCCTCCCCAGCTCCCTCCACCCTAGTGGGCAGCCAGGCCCTCAAAGACCTGATGGAGCTCGCTGAAGAGGGCATGACCCTCACCCAGTGGGGTTACGCTGCCTCAGGGCCTGCTAAAGGTAACACACACACACACACACACACACACACCTCTGCACCATTGCAACTCATAGTGCTGATACACACTACATGCTTTCTTTCTGCAATGTATTTTTAGTGATTTATACTATTTCTAGCTGCTTTAGTGAGTTTTGCAGGATAGGAGACAGTTTGAAACCTTTGATCTTACGTTACTATGTTGAAATACTGTAATGTGACAGTATACTGCACACAGCACGCTCATGTTCACCACCCTGGTTGGTCTGTGACGCTTTATATCACTCTGAAGTTTCGATTTGTCACTTGTACATGTACATACCCAGCACCAGAATTTCATTTGAGCAAATGGGGCGAATCTACAGGGTCTGAATCCGCGGGGATGGGACGCTCTTCTGTTGCAGCAGACAGGAGTATATGTTACATGATCGCATAACATATTACATCTAGCTAGACAGTGAAGAATTCAGTTCACAGTGACTCATACCTCACATCTCTTTCTTTCAAACCCACTAAATATGACACCAGATCACATGGGTGGTTCATTTGAAATACTCTGCATGTGAGTTCTGAACTCGCTGAGGCCGGGTCCTGGTCCTGGTCCTGGTCCTGGTCCTGGTCCTGTCCACGTTGTGAATGGAAAGCACTTTGAGGTTCTTTGAGGTCCCCTCAAGTGATTTTGAAGCTGTGATACCTCATTTTCTGTGTTGTTTGCGATTGCTTTTTATATATTATGTCCCTGTATGTTGCTGAGTGTTTGACTGTGTTGTAATGTGTATTTTCTTTTAAAGTTTTTAATGTTTTTGTGCTCTCAGGTCTTTAGAAAATAAGACATTTCAATCTGAATTAAATAAAAGATAAATAAAGATCAGTTTGAAAATGCTGGTGTACTCAAGGCTGTCGGTAACAGGCGTGGCCTCCATTTGTAACCAGTACCATAGTTTGTAACCCACACCCAACATTTGCTGTGAATGGATGTCAAGCACACCTCTAGCTCTGCTCCTCATCGTCTCTGCCCTCCCCCTCCAGACAATCTGACCCCAGACCTCCATCTCAGTGGCTTTGTCCTCGAGGAGCCGGAGGAGCAGGCTGACCCCTGTCTACCAGAAACTACACCCATCCACACCGAGCACAGCCAGGCCAGGAGGGCTGCTGGCCAGAGAGGAGCTGATGGAGAGAGAGGCAGCCACCAATCAGTAAGTAACCAAGTATTATCAGATTACAGCTGGACCAACAGGACCTGTGGGGAAACAGTGTGTGTGTGACACCATGATCCTGTCTTTATCCCATTGCATTGACCCCTAATGTGTTGTGCTGGTGTGTGTGTGTGTGTGTGTGTCCCATAGGTGGCGCTGTCCCGGCTGGCGTCAGACCTGGGCAGCATGGTGAACAACCCTCAGCTCAGTGATGTGCAGCTCCAGGTGGACAGCGGAGAGGTCTACTTTGCACATTCATTCATGATATACACCCGCTGCCCCCTGCTGGCACAAATGGTAAATACTCAGCAGTGTGTGTGATGCAGTACAGTTCTATTAATACAACAAGGGCGGCGCAGTTAATGGTGTAGTACTTTAGTTTCCACCATTAAAAACCATAGAAAATTGGCTTAATGCCAATATAGAACATTTTAATGTCTGCTGTAGTTGAAAATAGTCACAATGTTGATATAAGATGCCAAAAGTGCAGTATAATAACTGAAATCATTAAGACTAATGATGATGATCACTATTTCTGGGCTCATAGTTATACAACCCTAATAGCCCTAATAGCAGTACTTTACTTTAAAACTGTGTATGGACAATGTATGTATTTAAAACCTTGTACAATGTACAACAGGGCAGAGGGTTGATCCGCTTTCAATTCAATCAATACAAAACACGGAGCATTCCTTCACATGTATCTCTCAATAGGTTGAACATGACAGCCTCCTCGTGTCAATAATACATTTTACATCTAACCACTGAAACAAAAATTCAATTATAGTGTCTTCGTGAAACCGTTCCATTCTTTGACCACATCTAACTTGAATTCTGATTCTGGACCCCCTTTATGCCCGCCATGTTTACTTTTTCTCCCCTCCGCTCACAGGTGCATGACCGTGGTTTCGGGGTGCAGGAGGAAGGCATGCCCGCTGCCCGGAGGGTGTTGATCGGTGATGTCCCGGGACAGGCGGTGCACGCTCTGCTGCAGTACCTCTACACCGCCCACTGCCCCGCCTCAGACCCCCTGCTGCCTCATGTGCTGGAGCTGGCATCCAGGTTAGCACGCGGCGCAGAGGCCCAGATGTTGACAATCTGATTAGAGTTCAGTTGCTATTCCAACTACGGTGGTAACCAGGGAGCTAGTTAGACATCTTTCTTGTTTACTTCTGTTTTTATTTCCGTGTGTGTGTAACTACGTTGAGGAAACTGTTTCAGACAGTGCATATGCATGCACACAAACACGCCTCACCATCATACCTATAATCACAGTCAAGAATGACCTCTCAGGTATTGTTGCAAGAGTAAAATACACATATACATTGGAACCATGGATATGACAATACAGATATAGCAATTACAATTATAATGAATGGATATTGCAAGTAAACAATGAAGAATTATTATTTCACTATAGGAAACATAATTGTTCCTTGTTGACGTCCTATATTTTGAATAAGATTTGGTGCAGAACTTAGATTTTATTTCAGTATTACAAACATTTTGTTCTCCCTTCATTTCATTCTAGAAGGGTTCATATTCTACTGTATATTAAATTATAGTTTGGAAAATGATGTATGAGTCATCATACTTTAATCCAGTGGGAAATCCACTGTATTGCTCTACAGTGGAAAACATCTAATGCTGTTTGTATGACTCTACTGTTCAGATTTGACTTGGAGGAGCTACAGCAGCTCTGCCAACTCCACCAAGTGACCCAGGGGGGAGGAGCAGACTGCCCAGGCCAGGAGCAGCAATCTGAGGACCGCAGAGACCAGGCCTTCATGGAGCTCCTCCACTCCATGTGGAGCGAAGAGGATGAAGACTGTGATGGGAGAGTTACAGATGTAGGAAGGGATGGAGAGGTAGGGATTGAAAGAAGGTGGTCAGGCTGATGACTTCACCTCGGGAGACGGAGAGATATGTGAAGAACACATGAACGAGGAAGAGATGGAGGAGATCTACGAGTTTGCCGCCACACAGAGAAAGAGGGAGGAGGAGAAAGACAGCATGGAGGAGGGAGAGGAGGAGAAGGTAGATGAGAAAGAGGGGGGAGATCTGGAGACAGAGGAGGACCAAGTATTCACAAAACCAAACATTACAGAACCCAAAATGATCTCAGTGGGCTCTGGGAAAAGCCCCCGACCCATCTCTCTCCATGAGCCCAACCCCAGCCTGGATCGCAGCTACAGCCGCCTCTTCTCAGGCTCGTGGGGGGTCTACGAGGAAGAAGCCCCCATCTCCCCGCCCTCCACCTCCCGTCCCCCTGAGACACAAACCCCTCAATCCCAACAACAACACCCCCCTCGCAAACCCTCCTCTAGAACGGACAAGAGAGAGAGACAGTCCGACAGAACTTGTCTTCAGTCCTCAGCTAGTGTAGTCATTGACCTTTCCATCAGCCCTCCTCCTACCACGTCCAACCTGCCTCTCCCAGGTTTGTCCCCCGGTGCAATGAGTGGTGGAGATGAGGGAACAGATGTTGTCCAACTGGACATGGCGAAAGAGTTCTCCAAAGATCGCGTTCATTCTACAGAGGAAAGACTGTCTCCAAAGCGAGCGAGTCAAGGTCCTCGTAGTATTTGTGTCTCCCTTTCTCCTGCTTCACCTCCTCAGGAACCGGAGCTGATATTTCTGTCCGACTCGAGTGAGGAGGTGGAAGTAGATCTAGCTGCCGTTAGTTCCCATAGTCCCTCGCCACCTTCTCATTGCTCCATCCAGAATCTCCAGAGCTACACCCAGATCAAACCCCAACCAATCCCAGAACCTAACAAGCCTACCTTGCAGAATAAAGAGTCCGGTATCCGGTTTAGTCCTAGTTCTTCATCTGCAGCCCCAGTTCCAGGTCGATCCGGTTCAGGCTGTGATGGTTTGGACCAGAGTCCAGGGGACTATTCTCCGGAGGTTTCCTGGCTCATCCCGGCCACGCCAGTCCAGTCTGGCAGAAGCACCATCTCCACCCAGACCCAGAGCAGCATGTGCAGGACTCAGCTCTTCCCTCGTGATACCTCCCCAGTGATTGCAGTACCCCTATCCCCACCCAAGTGCTCGCGACCCCCCCAGTTTTACTTGCCCCCATCCCCCCAAGCCCCAACAGGAGGCCTCCATGCGGGGTACCCCTCTTCACAGCCTGCCCCAGCCTTACAGCAGCACTCCCCTGCATGCAGATCTACCCAAGCCCCCTGTCCTCCTTACCACTTCCCCCCTCCACAGTGACTCCGAGAGGGAGGGGTCGGTGTGTCGAGGGAGGGGGCTCTCTGAGAGCCCAGAGAAAAGGGGGTTAGGGAGCCTTCGTCTCTCCTTGTCTGACCCCGCGGATTCACCCTCCTCTTCTTCTCACAGAGGTCCTCCAAGTCCTCAAAGAGACAGCAGGTCCTCTGGCCAATGTGGGCGATCTGTTAAATCTGACCATTATGACATCACCCCAACCAATCCATTGAGGAGGGTCGGACATGAGGCAAGGGGGATGAGTAGTGAAGAAGGAGAGCGAGTCGTAGATGGAGAAGAGAAGGGCGCAGGGACTGAGCAGGAAGAAGAAATGGTTGAGGCGGAAGTGTCCCAATCCAGTTTCCGTCAGAGTTTCATGGACGAGCCTCCCATAGCTTTCAACGACTCGTGGGGCCTGGATGTAGGTGCAGACGGAGAGGGGAACCAGGGTGTCTGCTTCAGTCTGAGGCTGGAGGACAGCACTGGAACCAGCCAACACGATGGCAGTCATGGAGGGGGAGAACCACCCGGGTCATACTCTCCTCACGCCTCCCAACCTCCAACAGCTGTTCACACCATCCATTCATTCACAAATCACAACCATGGACGAATTACTACCTCCCCTCCACCCAAACCCCACACCACACAACCATCCTCCTCTCTCTCTGCTACATCCAAAGCTCATGCCCATGCAGGCCCTTCCTTCACCCCCCCACCGACTGACCCCGCCACCCATACCACTTCAGAGGTCAATACCAGCCTATTGGACCCCAAAGTTTGGGACAGCTGGGACGAGGAAGAGGAGGAGGAGGCCCTCCCTCTCTCCCAGAGGGTGAACCCCATGGCCCAGCTCAAAACCCCAGGTAATCATGCTTGAGTTAACTGTAGTACTTGTGATCTTCCACCCATCGCAGATTTTTTATTAAATTGGGCCCACGACACCTCCACAAGACTTCAGGCATCCCATAACCAACCCTCTCCGCAGCCCCTCATCACTGATCAGACCTAAACCCATGTGCACTACACCTACACTACCATGACGTTGCACCTGCACTCATGCTTACACTTACACTCACAACATCATCATCAGTCATTTCTGACCTCGCCATCAAGCCTAACAACGACCAACAGCTGTCTAAGGGGAGGGCTGACACTGTTAAAGACACCAATTGGTGATGTACCTTGCTTTTCTGGGTCTATTTTGTTGTTTGGTGGTGTATTTTTCTCTTGAGATATTTCCAGCGCAGCTACAATGGAGTTTGATAGCAGAACATTTCTTAGCTATCTAAAACTTCAACACTAAATATCAGGTTTTGGTGTCAGTCCCTCAAAGAGCAAGGGCTTCTTTCTAGACTCAGCATTTTGCACCGATTTCTCTATTGACAGTAGCCTCAATAGCCCATAATGCAACCTGCCTCACTGATGAGGCAGGTTGAAGGAAAGTATATTACAACATTTCATCCCAAAAGAACTCATGCATGCACTGAAGGCACTGAACATCAGAAATCGATCAAAGGGTCAGAGGGCGGATATAACTACATCCGATTTCACAGCAGTAAGTGTAGACCGTATGAATCTTCTTTAAGAGCGTCTTCGTGTTCGTCTCTCGCCTAGTGTCGTCCCGCAGTAAAAGGCCTGGTGCCTTGGTGCCCGTCACGCCCATGCCCAGCTACTCAGACATGGACACACCGGAGCTCAAGAACAAACTCAACAGGTCAGTCGGTTCACTCTCATCCCCACGTGGAAAAGGAAGGGTGAGAAAGGGCCACAAGGGTTTTTTTCTAATCAAGGCAATTAACTTCTAAGCATATCCTATTACCACCATCGGTGTCACTTACTCAGGTTGTCTGTCTCTGCTCTCCCTCTCAGGCTATTATCCCCCTGTCCGTCTGCTGGTTAGTCTGTCTATCGTAAACGCCGGTTTCTTTGTCCTCCGCCCAGGTTCGGCGTGCGGCCTTTGCCCAAGAGGCAGATGATCCTCAAGTTGAAGGAGATCCACCAGTACACCCACCAGCTGGTCAACTCTGACTCCGAGGACGAGGCGCCCTCTGTGGGCTGCGCCGCTCAGACGAAGCGCCCGCCCGCCCCCAGCACCAGGCCTGTGTCGTGTGCCCAGGCGGTAAAGTTCAAACAACCCGGTGCGCCCCCTGCTGTCTCCCCTGAGAAACGCGACAACGAGGAGAACCCAGAGCCCCTCTCCTCCTCACAGGGCTCCACGACCTCTTCAACCGCCGCCAGCGAAGACTCTGAAAAGTAAGGTGTATGTAAGGGGGCGTGTGCTGTCTCAAATATTGTGCCTTAAGCATTGTGCGTTTTTATTTGTCATAGATATTTACAGAGGACTAAAGAGTTTTGTTCCTCTAAACATTAAAGCTGCCCTTGGCAACTTCACACGTTGGAGACTCCAGGGGTTGAAAAACTTCAGTACCCAAAACTCCTGTAAGGTGATGTCAGTAAACTGCACACAGCACGCTCATGTTTACCAACCCGGCTGGTCTGTGATCGCCTGATACCAAAGGATACCAAAGAGTCGAAGGAGGCGGAGAAGTTTACATGTCCGACTCCAGAATTTCATTTTGGCGTCGGCATTTGGAGTCTCAATTAGGAGTAATGGAGTCTTCTTCTCTGTTGCAGCCCCACTTTGTCATTTCAGTGTATTTTTAAGTAAAGTCTTACCTAGTGCATTCATATGCATATCCAACCACTTCCCCATCTCCTTGCAGGTCCAACCCAGAGTTGTGCCTCTCCTCCAACGGCGACTCGGACAGTGACGGAGGCGTGACGGCCTCCCAGGCTGCCTCACGCCACCAGGACCGCCTCCGGGCAGTGCGCTCCTTCATCCTGTCTGACCCAGCGCTGTACAGCCAGATCCTCCAGTACCAGCCTCTGGTCCTGTCCCAACTCCAGGAGCGACTCAAAGCCGCCGGGATCCGCCTGGGAGCCGCCAAACTGCTGGACTACCTGGACTCCCAGTGCATCACCTTCACCACAGCCAAGCCCGGCCACTCTGCGCCCGGCCGCCGGCGGGGCAAAAAGAGAGGGGCGAAGGCAGCAGGTGAAAGCAGGATGAGAGGCGGGAAGAGAGGAGCTGTTGCAGCCATGGATTAAAACTTTGTGACTGTGCGGGAAAGGTTTCGATGGATTCAGATATTGCTGCTGTCAATTTTACTTCAGTGTGGTTTTCTGAGATCAACTTTCAGGCCAGGAAGAGAACATGGGGGAAAGTAAGTTTGTTTTAAAGGACTATGGGGATGTTCCTTGTCAGGTTCTCAAGCGAGAACAGTTTTAGGATACGCTTGATGAAAACGTTTGACCACTTGATTGTCAATTTACGAAAAGGTCTTTTCACTAAGTTCTGTATTTTAAGTTCTTTGTTTGTTGTATTTATGATGGATTGTCATTACGAAAATAAAAGTGACAAATGTACAGTATGTGTGTCATGGCCCAAGATCAGAAGTATTGCTATAGACGTTTTCAGATTTCAGTATTGCAAGACTCCTACACGGGTCTGGAAACATTGTCAGATCTCCAAATGAAGGCAGAGTTTATGTAGCTGTAGAGCCACTGTCATTTCATATGTTGTGAAGAATAACCTTAAAGGACAATTCCGGGATTTTTCAACCTGGCCTCTATATCCACAAAACCGCCTATTATACCGCAAAATAGGTCCAAAAAGTTTTGGAATTGCTCCGGTAGATCGGCTCAGTCTGCAGTCGCGAAACGGGCTTGTTATTCATGTTCTTATCCAAGTGTTTGAAAGGATCGCTACAGAAAATACCTTCTTTTTTTTTTAACCAAAAAACTAAAGTCTAGCTCAAGGAGAAGTCCCACTCTGAAATGGACGGTGGACAAAGGTAGTCTATAGCGAGAGGGTTCACTTGTTGCAGGAAGAGGACGGTAGAAACCTGACAAAGGTATTCTATGAAAGCTGCGCTTCCTCAACATTTTGTTGGCACAGTTCAGAAATGCACAAAACCAAGCCATTGATTTTTATCTTTGGGAAAAACCAATACTCTCAACTACGCTTTCTATACTCCAACACATGTCTCCAACGCTGATTTATGTTTACACCATCCTCTTCTTGCAACAAGTCAACCCTCTTGCTTTCATAGACCACCTTTGCCACATTTCCAACAACTCTGAACTCTGACAGAGCGGGACTTCTTGAGCTAGACTGTAGTTTTCTGGTTAAAAAAAGGTCTATTTCTGTAGCGATCCTTTCAGTAATGTTGTGGATAAGAACACAAATAACAATCTGAGCCTGTCAGTGGCAAAATCAAGCACTTTTAGTGGACGTACTTTGACCGCGCCTCTATGCGCGCAGGATTACATTGCCACCATTGAGCCCGTTTCATGACTGCCAACTGAGCCGATCTACCAGAGCAATTCCAAAAGTTTTTGGACCTATTTTGCAGTATAATAGGCGATTTTGTGGATATAGAGACCAGGTTTAAAAATCATGGAATTGTCCTTTAAGCTGTAGTGTTGTCAAATTGGCCAGCCCCTATTGCCATACATCATAAAAAGTAGGACCCACGTCTTCAAATCCAGTCAAGCAATTAAGGTATTTTGGATTGAATCATTATCAATTTACTTATTTTGTTCAAGTTTGAAGATGTGTAGGGAACCGTGTTACTAGAAGCCTGAATTTAATAGAAGCCACAATTTAATACAAAGAAATAATTCCAGCACACAGAAAAATCTTGGAAAAACATTTTACTTTTTTTGCTCAATACTTTTATATCCAAAGATCAGCCAAGAAATACATACAGCTGAGCACACACGAGGCAGGAGGCAGGTTCTTAAAAAGACTCAGAAGAAAAATCTCAGATCATTCAAGTATGAGAGAGAGAGAGACGGGTCCTTCTTGGCAGTGCAACATCAAGTCAGCACTGTTAGTACCATAGGCCGTTGTTGCGAGGGGGAGCGGTTTATGTGTTGCACGCCCAGCATCTCTACAGTAGCGAGAAGCACAGGACGGCAACTCATAGGCTCCAAGGTACGTACGACCTGTCGCACTGCAGCCCCCGGAGACGGACTCGGCTCATCTCCGCCGTCTTGATGCCTTCACCGCCGGACCTCTGAGGCCTCCTGGCCTGGAAGGCTCTCCATCCTCCCCAGCCCAAAGCCTCACCTCATCATGACAGGTTGGCAATGTTGGCAAGGAAACGCTGAGCCCACCACTCCTCCAGGTCGATGGGCACAAAGTCTGCGTGGAAACGAACCAGAACAGAAGAGACAGAATTAACGGATCGTACATGTTCATTATATTCATTTAGCCATTTTGTTGTTGAGTCGCTAGTGGTGCTAAATTCACTGTCACATTAATACAGTTGTCTTTTTATTTTGGTTTATTTACCTGGTGATAAAACATAGGAGGCATGTGATGACATGAAGATTCAATTATTTATGGAGGTGAGAAAAAAGACTGGGGCATCTGCCACTGAAGGACTGTGGGAAAAGACTACATTTCCCAGCAGACAACAGACAGTCGGCCATCTTTCCCCAGGTGAAGGGAATTACAATGAGCCAGGTGGGAGCTGATCGAAGGAGGAAAAGCCGCATGGTGTGGCCGGAGTGGCCGCGGTCTAGTGACGGTGCTGAAGCTGCAGCAGAGGAGCCAGCAGTGATGTTACCTGATCACCAGGTGGTACAGAGATCTTTCCATGCCGGTTTTCTCCACATCTGTGCCACAAAATGTTAAAAATAAACCCAGACATTTTGTGAATCCAGCCTGAGAGACCCCAGCATGACCTTTCAGTTTCCACAGAGGAAACGGGGGGGGGGGGGGGGTTGAGGTCAGCCGGGGACCAGAGGCGCTACAATCAACAACCACAGCAGGTTTCTCTGGGACGTTGAGTCACTTACAGACGAGGGAAAAGTTAAAAATTAAAGCAGACTAAATATTACAACAGTTCTCCTCTGCTGCAGATAAAGCGGAGCCAAAAAACACTTGCAATGTGATCCCTGGGACACGAGGGCAGCCAAAAAAATGGATAAAGCATTCAAGGGTGTTATGAAGGGGAAGCAGCGTTTATGTGAGTGTAAGATTATATGCCATAAAGTTTACAACGTCTTCCCATTCTTCTCTGGAGTGTTTTACAAAAGACAGAATGGAGACGGGTGTGAACGGGAACACTGATAAAAACCTCCTTGTGTAAAAGACAGCAGGAGGAGAGGGAGGAGGGGCTGAGCGTCTTACTCTTCATCACAGGACTGGGGGTCTTCTCGGTGTACTGGACGGGCCCCGGCTCCCCGGCGCCACCCAGCTTCTGCTCCACCTCCTGCCACGCTGCAAAAAGACACAGTATACACTTACTTATATACGCAATTCAATATTTAATCAGGATCCAGTTTTTGTTTGAAGTCTTCAAATGGAAACGCAGCCCAACGCTGGAGGAGGTCGAGGTTTTATCAGCCCTGGGGGAGGGGCTACAGCTTGACCCGCAGATAAGACCAAGGTTTGAGTTCCTTGGAAGGGTTGTTCCACACACACACACACACACACACACACACACACACACACACACACACACACACACACACACACACACACACACACACACACACACACACACACACACCTGTTTTTTAAGAACTTGGTTGTAAAGTTATTCTTCAAATGAATGTGTACGACTTCAGGATGAAACCCCTCAGGTCAGTTTTATGAAAGCAACTTGCTTAAATAAGCGCCGTTGCATGACAACCTGTGACAGGGTTTTTTTCTCTTGTGAAAACAGCGAGGAGCTCTTCACGGTAACAAAAGGACTCCACAGAACATATCGCATGTGGCAGCGAGCCAAGAGCAACATAACCGCTGGCTCATGCTGATTCTGCTCTAGTCATTCATTTTCACCAGGGCATGAAGTATTAGCAAGCACTGAGGCATGCTGGGTAAACTGCATGACAGTTGTGTGCTCGCATTCTTTTGAATTCAGCCTCGATTTCACTCTGGTCTGGCTGGTCAGTCTGCAGGTGGAATATATCTTAAAGAGGCGAGAAAGGAGGGAGACTATCGGCTAACCAGAAGGTCCCAGGTTTGATCCCCAAGTGTCCTTGAGCAAGACCTTGAATGCCTATCAGCTCCCTGGACGGCCCGACCTCACACTATGACCCCTGTGTTGATGGGGGCCGTCAGAAGGATGAATCCCCCCCCCTCAGGGATTGGGAGGGTACCACAAGTTAAACATCAATCCCGTGACCCTCACCTTCAAAGACGAATCTGACATTCTCTTCGTGCGCAAGCGTGAATCCTTCGGCGGGGCCGTCTGTCTTCGGTGTGGCCGCGGTGTGGTAGCGCTTCCCGTTGAGACGATTGAACACTATCTTAGGGGGCGGAGAGCTGGAAGATTTCAGACAGAGGGTTCATTAGAGAAAGCACGCTAGTGAAAACGGCATAGTCAACATTACATCAAAAACGCAACGAGTTACGCTCAAAGAGATCAGCTTGTTTTGTCGGCTCCTTGGTGCAGAGCTAAACTAGCCAAGCCCCGCCCCCCCAACACTTTCATTGGTCTAGCAACATCGTGCTGAAGGTCAAAACTACCAGGGTTAACAGGAAGGAGTTAGTCTGGTCAAAGGTTTACGATTGACACGAAAATATCTGGGAGCATGAAAGAGTGTTTCTTACACAGTTCTGTGTAACAAATGAATTACTTCAGAATAAAAGTTACCATGAAAGAATCAAACATTACAAAACAAAAACTGCAGAATGGTGGCTGCATCTTCCTTGACCTGCAAAGTGGACCTCGCGCTTTTACCTGGAAAAGATTTCTCCTGCAGAAACTATGATGCTCCACGTTATGACAAAGGAGGGGAATAAAGGACTAATGTTACCTATGTCAGCAGACAACTGTGTTCCCACCACCCACACACAATAAAATTACTTTTTCCAGAAACAGCTTTAAAAACAACAAAAAAACTACTTCCACATATTCCTCAAGCAATACCATAAAAAGAGAAAGGGAGGGATTTCCTTGAGGACCCTGGTAGTTTTGACATTTAGTGGAGTTTGCTACACCAAAGAAAACACATCTCTGGGCTCTGCATCAAAGGAGCACCTGAAGATGCTGCATTTCAATGAGAGTTTTACACTGCAACCGTGGCAATTCTTACACAATCATATAGGTACATCAAAGGGGATTTGGCTGTCACACCGTGTAACCAACAAACATGCTAACAAATGGCAGGTTAAGGATAATCTGTCCTTTTGAGTACTAGGTGACGGCCAGTTGCCGTCAAATTGGGGCGACTGCATGGTTGGCTGACCAGCATGTATTTGAAACGTGTGCTGGATGTTGGTCCTGGTTGACTGAACACGAGCTACTACCATTCTGTAACCTTAGTTAGCCTTTAGGGTTGAAATGGACTTGAGATAGTAACTGTCTGTATTCTGACATGTTTTTGGTTTAAGACATGATATATTAATTTCTAGCTTCAAATTTACCTGTCGAAAAGGTATTTTTTATCATTTGACCACACACCATAATACTATATCATCGTTATAGTATCTATTTTACAACTGTTTCACTCTATTTTTTTAATCTATGGAGTGAAAGGTGTATGGCAGCATTGTCAGATACTGTTCGCTACAACTGGTGACATAATTCCTGGTTGCTTCCATAACTTCCTGGACTGTTAGTATTTTGTAACTCTGACTGACAATCAAAAACAGAATGATATCTCAACGACAACATTTGGGTTATGTTACCCGTTTAACTGAATCTCAGAGTAAGAGTTGGTAGACTGAGTTGGAGGTGAAAATGGGCCTCAGTACTGCCAATGGTGAGAACGCCCAGTCATGTTTACCACTTTGTTTTTTAGTTGTGGGCTTAAGTTATAGTAAGTAAATTACAGTAAATTATATCATGTCTGATTTCAGGTGTTCTCCGGACATTTCGTAATCACGAGATGTGCGCACATGAATGACCCGGTAAATGATCTGTAAAACCCGAGTAGCCAAGACGTGACGTTTAGGGGGCGGAGGGCATGTAAACCATCACTACTGACATGCAGGGCCGAGGTGAATAGCCCTAATGTAAGCCATGTCAATAACTGAGCAATGCAAACAATGATGTCATTTATTACAATATTATTGTTTGGCATGCCATCTAAATAACTAGTATTGTAGGTTTCCATTTTCACTTACTTCTGGTTGTAACGCATTTTCATTTTCAATAAAGTAACACCACAGCACTGCGCTTGATTCACAAAGTAAAATATCAGCAATACAAAAAAATATATATTTTATTTAGTTCTACATTTCAATTTATTTTCGACCAAAAGCACTTGAATGTGTGACAAGTCGTATTTACGTCTTTTGATCTGGACCGTAGGAGCTTCCGAGGAGCACCTCGAGGCATCAAGAGGCTTGTGGTTGGGAAACTGTTCTCCGGTGTAACCGGAGCCGCGTCTGCGAGCGAAACCCCGGCAGAGCAGAGTCCTAGTCAATGACCAGACGGTCACGGGTGACGGGCCCTAACCTTGCAAGGTCGCAATTATGCACGTTACCGTCTGGGTGAGAAATGAGCAGTTAAGTTGCTGTGTCAACCGCAACTGGACAGGAATCAACGTCGCCTTCTCAGTCATAAGTTTGCCCTAGTCGTGTCGACGTAGGGTAGATAAACAAACCAGAGATCTAGTTGTATAACTACTTGGACACGAGTACGCAGCGGCTGGTCGCGGCTTTGCTGACAAACCCGACAGGAAGGGCTGGACGGTCGCCTGAGCTGGCGAAATTCTGTCCGGTAATGGATCTAGTGACGTTACAGAAGTGACCGATGTTACATGATCGCACACAGCGCACGTGGTGGGTATTTTGGGCCCATGCTGCCCAACAGCCCGTAAGTTCAGTAATCACAATAAAACAAACAAGACAACTGCGTTCTACTTACTTTGACGTGAGCCAAGGTGTCGGTTTAACCTTCAAGTCGTTGATTTTAGTCTCAATTTGTTGCGTGGGACCTGAAGAGACAAACCCAATGGTTATATATATATTTATATTTTCCATGTTCACCTGAATGCAACTTTGCGTTATATTGCACCATATTTTCTGAATGCTATGGATAGCTTGCTCACCTGTCCTCCGTTGTGTAATAAGTTTACTGGGACCTCGAGTAATTGTGTACATCATGTGAACGCCAGCAACCCCAAGAATTTCAGTGTGGGATCTTTATTTAAAAAACAAAACAAACCGGCTGGTACGGACAGCGACTGTCAACTCTTATTATACAACGGTGCGACCCCCCTCTCCCGTCCAGTCCTCTTGACGCAGCCACGACGGATTTGTTTTTTTCTTTCCCTCCTCAGCAGGTCAGCTGGTGTTGAGTCTGCCTGCGAGCGGCTGACTCTCTTGACTAGGTGCCCGCTGTAGTTAACGTGTGCCCCCGGTAAGCAGGTGTTTTGCCCGGTGCTCGTGTAAAGGTGGCCTTGTAGGTCATCCAAGGAGAAACCGGCTCGGCATGCCTGGGATCACGTCGGGACGAGAACTGCGGTTGCCTTCCTTCCGATGCGACTCCAGAGCGGAAACCCGGTGCTCTCCACCAGCCTGATGACCTGCGACTGACAACACCTTTCCGCCAGTGTAAAGGGCACCGCACGCTTTGATTTCATCGGGACGGGAGACTGACCGGTGTCAAGTCGGCCAGAGTGGAATTTAGGACTTCCGGTTACGTTTTTCCAAAATAAAAACGTATTGATGAAAATGTGTTACAAAATATGTTGCCAAATACGTTCTGGTATTTCCTGTTATGTATTTGTAAAATTCCGCGATATTCACTGATTTCCCCAAAGCATTTATTGAATTTCCCCAAAGCATTTATTGAATTCCCTGGTTTTGCCTGTATGGAATACGTCTCGCAAAAGTACATGGTAGTCTAGAAATCCCATGATCAGTGTCAACCTGCTAATCAGTTGACCATGTACCATAATACAATATGATTTTGAATCTTTAAATTCATGGAGTGAAAGGTACACAGCAACTCTTTGGCAATTTAATTTAATGACTGCACGAACGAGACTCACACTCACACAAAACTGTTGCCCACAACTATGTGACATAATACCCGGACTCTTATTTTGAAGGCAAAATCTCCTGCTTTCCGCTCTTGTTCCGGTTATCTCGGGGCAGGCTTTACGCTGCTCTGCATGCTGGGCACCCCGAGTGACGTCACTACACGCCCCCCTTGACAGGGATTCGGAGGAGGGGCGTCCTTCAGAATAACAGTACCGCTCACCTTTCACCTATTAAACCAGACGCTCGTTTACAGTAGTAGTCTGAACCGAAATCAAACATTTGCGACAGCAGACATTATTTAACTGATTCAAGACAAAGTGTAGGCCTGCAGTATCAGGACACAATGCTAATCTTAGTCTATAGCCTTTGCAAACGTATGATTTTGTGATAATGTAGAGATCTGAGGTTACCTAATTTATTGTTATAGTAATTCAATGTACACAGGACAAACCCTGATGAAAAATGTGATGTTACAAGAATAGTCCTATAGAAACCTAGTGCATGTGGCATTCAATTATGAGCTTATTGTACCTGTATCATAATTTATCGTATTTTTCCTCCTATGGTACCACTATCATATTCCTATAAGGGCTTCTAGATTTGCTGTGATGTTTGTATACTATATATCCACGATTTATTATTGGATTACAGTAGTACTGTTTCGTTACTGTACAAATCACGCCAAAACTCATCGTGAACTTAAAGGAACTTGTTTGCTAGGCTGACCGAAGATCAGCCGGGACACGAAGCGGCTCAGACAGGCTTATCCAGGTTGATGCTGGCCAACACTTCCCCCAGTGTAGCTGCACTATATGGGTCACACCCTGAGGCTAATGATCAACCTGCCTAAGAAAGAAAGGCAACAGAGATCACCAGTTTAAGACAATTTATTTTTCCCCTGATTGTGCGTGATCGGGTTGAATGCATTTTTAGTGGGAAGCATGGATGAAGTATTTCCTGGACTCGGGGCCAAACCAGAAACCAGGCCCTATATGTAGGATTTGTGAGAATACTGGTGGTGGCACTGAAGGTGTTGGGGGTGTGATTAAAAAGGTGTGCATTATGAGCGTCCACTCAATATGTTGTCTCCTCTCTGCTTCGGTGTCTCCACTCCACAGAAGCGCGAGACAATTTCACACAGAATCAGATCCATTAATTGAACATGGGAAGACAAAATGTGATATGTGCATATGGTTACAAAACGATCACAAAAATTAAACAAACCATGGTGCCTTGAACGTCAACATATCACTTTTACCTTAAATGTATATTTAATGTTTTGGAATTGAGTCTTCATGTATTATTGCCTACATGTTCCATGTTTTTAAGACTAAAGACCGCAGCGGAAATAAGTCTTTCACGTTTTATCCTTGAAAATTAGGAGATGCATGTCAATTTTTAAAAATGTTTTAAAAATTGTCCATGACACTAAAAATAAAGCATAGAAGAAGTCATATCATCTTTGAAAGCTTTCTGACACAGGCAGTCCACTGACTAGCACCAGTCTAGTCTTGGTGCACGTGGTCTACTGTCATATGTCACTTTATGCAAAATAAGTGGTCCTATGCAGGAGTCAGTTTGTACTATAGTCACTATGTAAGTATCAGTACTAAAGCCACCGAGACACATTCCTACACATATACTGCACTTGGTACAATCTCATGATATCCCCATTTCTGTACATTCCCTATATTCTTATTCTCATCTCCTGCATCATCTGTCCAGTACTGTTCCTCTCCACTGTGCGTCATGTTGTTCTAGTACCATGTGTCACTATGTACTGTGACTATGTCAGCTGTGGAAATGTCTGCACCAATGTCACAAAGAAAGATGATCCTTCCTTTAGTGGCTCACTAGAGGCCTATCAGAGAGTGATTACTAGTTTTAATAGATTACTAGTACTAATATTACAGTGGTGGCCAAAATTGTTAGAACACCTGACAGATCTGAAAATATTGACCTTTTCTTGCCTCCAAAACATGATTTCATTTCATAATGTTCATGAAACATGCAGATGGTTGCTCTGAGCACAACAAATATCAGATGAAGTGAGTCCTACTGTTTTTATCCACTTTTAACTTTAATATTTGGTATGTCCACCTTTTGCAGCAATTCAAAAGAATCACACAGCTGTGTCCTAAGACTCTTGATCACCATCAATTTAACCACCATCACACCTGACAATGATTACACAAGTAATTTGGCTTCTTCTGTGAAGGAACATGATTGTGTGACATTGACAGTGAAATAGGCCTAGCTTGTTTTTTGTAAAGAAAATGACTTAAATCTCCTTATGATGGCTCTATTCTATGGTTTATAGAGCATCATGATGACTTTGTATATATTTCATTCGTTTTATGGGTATTTTAATGGCCAAGTGAACAAAAACAACTGAAACCTCTTAAATGTATGCCAAGTGTTCTAATAATTTTGGCCACCACTGTATAACAGTATATATATTTTTGAAAGACATTAAGATAGTTAAGGTGGCCAGTCCTGAGTTGGTGAATACAGTACATTTGATACAGGTTTGTTTTTGAAGCCTGGTGTACAGATAACATACTGTTGCCTGATGCCATAGTGAAATGTTCTGTTATTATGGGCGTGATCTTTTCAAGGTGTGTGTGTGTGTGTGTGTGTGTGTGTTGACATCAGTAATGGGGGTCACAGTCCTCCAGGAGGCTGTCGGTGATGTAGTTGACTTGCAGCAGCTCTTGGTAGTATTGCTTCTCCGCCGCCGTGTTGACCGTCCAGGCGACCACCTCCACCCCCCTCTGGGCCCAGTACTGGACATAGTCCCTGTAGCCAGGACACAAGAGCAGGCGTCAAAAGGTAGAAACAATATAATTCGGTTCAACTAAAGGCTTTTCATTAGGCCTGATTGGTTCATGCTGGTTCAAGACTGGGAAGGGGGCCCGACCTGTGGGTTCACTGAAGTGTGAATGACACCTTTAACACTGTTGACCCAGCGGCCCACAAGTCAGCGGAGGATGGGTGAGGGTAAAGGTTAAATCTGTTGACCAAATCATGATTGCAGGTTTGATTTGGCAAGCGAGGCTGTCTGTCATGCCAGCAAGCAAAGGAATTGTTGTTTTTGGGATGGGGGAAAAGACTCACCATGATCCCTAGTCTCTGCTAGCATGAATGACATAATAATATGGGTGTTGTGAAGCCCTGAGACTGTAGCTGTGATTAAGGGCTATAGAAATACATTTGATTTTGATCCCACACCTGTAACCTACCTCTCCACACAATGTGAGAAATCTGAAAGTGTTGGTTCATTTTTTAGATTCCACCAAGGAATCGTTCATATCAAAGCAGAACTCCCATATCCCGTCTTTTTCAGCCGATCATACTGATCGATTCTGATCAAAATCTCGCTCCATTAAAGAGCTCCTTGCTTATCTTGCTTGCCTCTGTTACCGCTCCAACACCCGTATGCACTCCAAAAACCAACCTCTAAAAACACCCAAACAATGTTTTTCAACACACTGAACGTTAGCACTTCCTTGTTTACTCTTTCCTGACCAGCTGTGGCTGCCTGTCTGCATGTGCTGCTGAATACACAGTTGTTGGTTATGGAGGAACTGAAAAATAAATGCATGTCTCATTACAGAGTGAGCGTCATCAAGACGAAAAAGACATTGGGTGCTTCTGGGGTTGATTTCTGAAATGTCTGTTGGTTCTATAAGACTATTAGAGAGCTGCACACACTGGCGAGACACAAGCAGCTCTATAGTGAAGCAATTTAAGTCTGCCTTATCAAGCAACTGCTTCCTGGCACCAGCCCGGGCTCTTCGCATTTCTTCAGATGCAGAGAGATTGTTCTTGAACAATGAAAAAGCAAAGTCCAGTAGCCTGTTACTTCATAAAGACTTTTCTGTGTACATTGATACGATCACATCGGTGTGATAGTTACACAAGAGCGCCCGAGATAGTCACCCGAGATGAAAACTCAGTCAGGATAACACCTCATGTTACATTAGCCATGCAGCATTAACTGGAATCTTTAACGAGAACAGTTGAAATAAAACTGATGCATTTTCCCAAAGTAAACACGTGGAGATTTGTCGTGTGTTTTATGGTTCCAGTCGGAGAAACTCACTCACAGCGAAACAAAGTTCTTCTGTATGAGGAAGGCGGAGACGCCGCAGAGCTGCCACAGCACGTGATGGTGCGCCCAGTCCAACGCCACGTCCAGCAGCGTCAGCCAATGGTGTTTCCATAGCGACGAGAACCGCGGGGCGCCGTCTCCGAGCCGACTCAGGCTCCACGGCCTGTGGGTCAGCGCCGTGACCACCGCCTGGTCGGCCTGCCTCATCTGGGACAGGAGACGAAGCGTCGGTTACTGCTGCTCCACAACCAGCAGGTCAACCATCAGAGAGCTTTCTTTCTTTCTTTGTCTTTCTTTCTTTCTTTCTTTCTGTCTTTCTTTCTTTCTTTCTTTGTCTTTCTTTATTTCTTTATTTCTTTCTGTCTGTCTTTCTTGGCACTGCACATGCCTGACACAACACGAGTTCCCATAACCTTAAATTGCGTAATCATGTTTGAGAAATATAACATGACAAAAAAAATGTGTATTACTTTTTGATAAATGATGAAACAAAAGAGCTCTTGGTAGTGGACTCAGACTTTTGGTCCCCACTGTATAAAATGGTATGAAACAGCAACACGCCTGGATCGATCCACATTAGTGTGCAATTGCAAATGAAGTTGTCAATGTAATGATGTCACCCTCTTACCCTGTAGATGACTTTGGGTTCGAAGGAGCAGACGATGCTGTTGTTGTAGAGAACTGGATGTTTTCTATACAAGTCTTTAAGAGCTGCAGCTGCCTGAGGAAAGACATATGGGTGTTAAATGTCAGTCATATTTTTTAAAGTGTGTGCGTGTGTGTGTGTGTGTGGTCCACTCAGTGGGCCAGCAGCTGTGTATATGTAGGAACACTTGTTTGGGCTCGACTGTGAGCTACTACTGTGAACTCAAGAATACCACAGCCTGAAACAACAACAAGCCTGCATTCCTTCACCGGTGTAGAAACAGGTTAAAGACAGACTGATCCATAGTGAAGGACGAGCTTTCCGTCTGCTACATGTGTAGAATGAAATGACTAAAGGTAGGTAATTATAGGTAAAATTAGGTAGGTAAAGGTAGGTAATTTATGACGATTTAAACATCGAAACATTCAAAACTGAATCTTTTGAAAGCCAGAAATCTCAGCATCTAGCAAAGTAAGCATTAAGTGGTGTTGATTTGATCATCAACCATATCAATCCCCCACAGATATGTTAATGTCACTTTATGCTAGGAGGCCGTAAAAATCTTACTTGAAAGATAGATAAGATACCCTAATCATGCTCTGTGAAAGACGCAGCTCAACATGAGGACCGAGCTTTGTCTCAGACGCCAGATAAAGCGTCTTGTGATTGGCTGCACCTTGTCTGGATGACCTTTGACATCAAAGTAGATGGTGAGTTGGAGTTTGATGCATTCCTCCACTGCCTCCTCAAGAGTTGGGACCCTCTCCCCTGCAAACTTGTCCCTGGGGGGGGGGGGGCATAGTAAACAACATGTTATGTGTTACATCAGTCTGCTGCACATACCAGTTTTCCAAAGACATCATTACTAGAACGCTTAGACGATTTATAGTTAGAAATCATTGAAGGTGTTTAGCCGAGCCTCATGTGAAGAGTGATTTAAAATGATCGCCATGGTACAAAAAGCTTCAACTCGCCCAGGCAACTGATGTAACCATGGATGTTCAGGGCTCGCTTCCTTCTTTCGTATTGTCAGGGTGCTGTGGCTCTGACCTGCTCGCCTTACTAGTGGCTGTTTGTAATGTTGGTGATCTAAGAAATGAGGTTTTCTGTTGCACTCATTGTGAGTCACTCTGGATCAAGTGCAGCCCACTGGTGCATTTTATGGATTTTATTGTTGTCGTGTCATTTTCCACCATGTTGTTTCGGCTGTCATTTTGTTATCCAGCCCAGTTGTGTCGTAGCTTGCAGTGTAGATTTTGTTTGACTGTTTGCTTGTTTCTTTTGTCTGTTTTGAAGTGAGGTGTTTTTAGGAGCCCCCGTGGGTGTTTTTATCTCACCTACACAAATAAGTAACTTGCATCTCTTCTTTCTGTGTTTGTTTTCCCATCAGATCACCATCAAGCACAGCTGAAGAGTTCAGACCCTTGGCACAACAGCCTCCAGGTATTCATCAATATTACATTACCACCTAATCGTAGAAGACAACCAAGTCAACACATCCAAGACACGAGTTGAGCACAATCCAACCAAACACCATAATCACAGGGTATCAGCGTTCCAGCCCGACTCGTCTTACCTGCTGTCACACCTCGAAGACTTGAAAACGTTTGATTTTGCTGGGACATTTTTTGCGGCAAGGAGTGGTTCCCTCTCTCCTACTCCTAATACGTTTTATTTTTGGTGCACTGTTGTTCCATTCATCCCTTCAACCACCAACTTTAACTGCACACACCTCCTTATTTGATTCTGCATGTCACCTGTACTTAGAGTAGCTTATCATACCATACTGCAGCAGCCTACGCCAAATGAACACCAACAACATAATACAACATCGCAGCCAACATGTACTCAGGTATATGGCTCATCATATAGGAGTTACATGCATGTGTGTCACACTTGCTCCTCCATGCAAACCACCCGCTGAAATATTACTCAGAAAATAATATGGCATTTTCACCTGCACAAATCACCTGCATCTCTTCTTTCTTTTTGTTTTGGTCATTGTATTTTTATCACTGTGTCTTTTGTCACGTTGCTTCTATTTTTATCACTGTGCAAATCAGGGTTGGACCGATATATCGGTATGCTGACACATTAGGCTGATATTGGACCGATATGATGGACGCAGCTACATAAAAACAGTACCTAAACCTGCAATGTAATTTTATTTTCGTTGCACAATTTGTGTATTCATTCAGTTGTTCAGTTATGTTTTTTTGTGAATTGATTCTTTATTTAAAAGGCAGTAATGTAACCCAGAATTTCCCCTACCACTGAATAGGTGCCGTGGGTCTCTCTGCCTTAGGAGCTGCTAAATCTGTCTGTCTGCCTGTCTGCCTGTCTGCTTGTGTGTGTACATTTAACCATGTCTTTCCCTCTCACTTGAGTCGATGCTTGGCAGCTGCGTCCAGTTTAGCCAGCTCAGAGAAGCTCATGTGGCTGAGCGGCCCTGACCCGTTGGTGGTCCGGTCCACAGTCTCATCGTGCATCAGTATGGGGACCCCGTCCGATGAGAACTCAAGGTCCAACTCCACGCCTGCCGCCCCGTTCTTGCTGGCCTAGTGAAGGAGGGTTAGATGAGAGCGCCGGGAGGTTTCTTCTTTCTAACCTAAAAAGTCTGTTATCAACTGTAATCCTAGCCTTAACCTCAAATGTGTGCAGCTTGGGAGATTACCAGTGGTTACAAGGGACACGCCACCATGTTGGAGGAGTAACAACAAAAGTAAAGACCATAACTAGGGTGTTCAGGGCCTCTCGCGGGCTAGCAGGAAAACTAGCTGCTAGCTCTGACTTCATGTGGTCAATTGTTTATGGATTTTTATGATTGTTACATTTTTAGAATCCCAACATGTATGCCTACATAATCTGCAAGTTTGGAGAATGTACCTTTAAAACTCTCCGAGTATTGGCAGAGTTAAGTGGACAGTTTGCCTCAAAACTTGATCTCCTCCATTGAAGGATGGCTTTTTCAGCTCCCAGCAGCTTTTGCCTGCAGCGGTGTGCAACTTATTAGTTGGTTCCTATCTCTGGACCAATCAGAATCTGTGGAAGAATTTCCGTATGTTACCTTAGGTATCTTGATTTGTTTACTGTTATCCCCTATATTTGTTATCCCCTATATTTCTTTAGATGCTGCTCTTTCTTAGGCCTTAGCATGTTGAGTCACACAGGGTGAGGCGCCGAGGTGTCTGGGTGCATGTCTTGTCAATAGTGGCATATCATATGTTGGGAGAACGACTGGTGCCTGGTAATGCAGGCCACAGGTCAGGTCAGATCATAACATAGTTATGAGCCAAGAGCCGGTACCATCCAGAAAGCCTCCCCATTACTTCCTTAAGCCACGTGTACCCAGATATCTGCTCCGTGCAACCTTGTGACCTCACTGGTTGCAATGCTTCTAGTCCTTCCCCTAGTAGATAGCGCTTTTGCATATTCATCCCTTTATTGTTTCCTTTAGCTATATAAACTTTGCTCTGATGCTTCTATGGCAGAGATCCGTGTGCTTTACCCATGTGTGCGTATCTCTCCTGAGTGCTCAGTATTGTATTATATAGGATTGTATTGTATTGTATTGTATTGTCTTCTGTGTGCTAATAAATGTGCTCATGTAATTCATGATTGATTTAAAAGGACTTCTGTCTCGATCTAAGTTTATTCAACAGAATCGTTGTTATATAGGGATGTTCAGGTCAATGACATCCCCAGCTTTCTTATGGTATGTTGCATGATGGAAAAAATCTGATGTAAACAAAACTGCAGCTTTTTAAAGAAAATCCCCATCAAAATGGAAGATCCTCAACCCATCGGGAAGTGTGCTGTGGTTTTTATGATTTTTTTAATGCATTTTTTAAGCTAACTTTGAACATGATGAGTTGAATGATGGTGATAGGAAATGAGTTTCAAAAAGTTGTTACGCTAGTTACCCATTAATATAGCATTTATAAGTGAGTGATTTAGCACTATTTTGTGAATGAAATTGAGTGTATTTGAGAATGACAATACCCGAATAAGGGCTGATACAGTATATAAGAATTTGTTTGGTTTCAATCCTCAAGATTTCCTGATTAATGACCACTTTCTGAATTAGCTATTGTATAGGATTATCCCAAGATTAGCGTCAAGTGTTTCTTGGATCTTCGATCACTAAATCTTTGATTGTGTCGCTTCTAGAAAAGATATCAACATGGGAGTAGGCTCATTTTTTTCAGGAGAAAATGATCTTTCATAATAATGCATTTTCAACACTCTTTAATTAATGGCTCAATTTGGCCCTGAACACCCTACCATAACATTATCACCTCTACCTCCCTATTCTGTTCACCCCCTTTTTACAGTACATTTTTAACACCCTCCCAAAATCAAGGATGAAGAGCTGCTCCTCCAGTGGTGGTGTGCCCCTCGTAACCATTGGCAACCAAAGACCTCTGATGGCTGAGAGGAAAATGCATCCTAGCACATGAGAAGGAAGCCTACTACCGAAGCCTACTTCCGTCCCCGCCTCACCTCCCGGATGGCTGCTATCGTGTTCTCCGGTGCGTCGTGCCCACCACCCCGGTGGGCGACCACTGACACCCCGCCGGAACCGGTGACGCCCTTGGCAGGACGCAGCACCTGCCGGGCTCGGCTGGCTGGAAGCTGGGGGAACCGAAACATCACCAGGAAGAGGTAGAGGGAGGCGGTGAGGACGGTGGTCCATACCGGACTCCTGGTCCCCAGCAGAACCACAACGAACACAACCGAGTAGAGGGTGACTTCCTCTCCGAGCTGCAGCATTTTCCCGTACCGTGTGTCAAAAAGGACAACGAAGCCCGATGCGGCTCCTGTCAGCTAACGTTAGCTGCCCGGCTACTTTTTCCAACGGTCTTAACCGAGATGCGTTCATGCTCCGCCTATAGCACTGCAAACTATCACAAAAATATTTTCACAATTTACTGAGCGTCATTGTTTAATTTGGCAAGTTAAAACACCTCACGTGATTAAAAAGCAACGGTCGTAGGAGCTTGTAGCTGACCGGATGTGACCCCCGAGTGTAGGTCACTGTAGCAAGCAATGTTCGTCACGCAAAATTCTTACTACTATTCTTTTTAAATTAATTCAAGCAACATGTAGACCTTATACAGTTGTTCATGACTATGTTATCTCTGTACCAAGAAAACAAATAATTGTTGACCAAGCTTAATAAACATGTTAAGTCTCATGGGCAATTTTTAATAAATATCCAAAAATATCTTACAAATAAATTTAGCAACACGCCCACAAGGGGGCACACAAGCCAACAAAACAAATCAAACGTCATCATGAAACACATCCGGGTCAGCTTTCAGGGTTTGACCTAGCGGCATGGCTAGCTCTCAGCTCATGTCATTGGTCTGACTCTCATGTTTATGTTTCCGTTCGTCTGTTTATCCTGTCATCCGTCATGGTGAGCTTCCTCTCTTCTGTTATCTCTCTCAATATTGTTTTTTATTGGTTAGCAAGAGAGTGAATATGGTTTGTAAAGTGCAACAACGTTAGCCAGTGATTGCTACAGTTGAGGCCAAAATTATTAGCCCCCCAGGGATATTTAGGAATATTTTCCTAAAATTCTGCCCAATGTTTGCATCATTGATAAAACCTGATATAATCAAGCATTCATCAGTGCTATTTAGTAGCTTTTGGTACATTTTGGAATGTAAAATAAATTTTTTAGGCTGGCTTTATATTAAATATAGTGAAAAAAGGGGTGGTCAAAAATATTAGCCCCCATGTGAATTTTTGCTTTCAAAACACACCTAATCACCCAATCAGCTTTCAAACCACACCTGTGCAGTCAATTGGCTTCCTAACAACCCCTGAGCATTCAATCAGCATTGAAAAAAACAGCTTTACTTAAGGGACTCCAAGGAACAGGGACTACTCTTACTCACCATGCCAAAGACAAAGGAAATAAGTCTTGAGCTCAGAAAGAAGATAGTGGAGGCTCATAATAAGGGGGAAGGCTATACTGCCATTTCCAAGCATTTTACAGTGTCTAGAACAGCTGTACGTTGCAACATTGCTAAGTACAAGGAAACAAATTCTGTAAGAAACAAACCTGGGCGTGGTCGAAAGCGCAAGATTTCAAGAACTCTGGAAAGGAAAATAGTCAGATGTAAGCCAGAAGCCCCGGACATCTGCCAAGATGATTGTTGCTGACCTGGCCTCTTCTGGAGTTGATGTTTCAAGGAACACAGTTGTGAGGGCTCTTCATCGTGGTGGGCTTCAGGGCCATCGTCCCGGAAGAACCCCTTTACTCAAAGAGCGGCACATCAGAGCCAGACTGAGGTTTGCCCGTGAACATTTGAAAGGTAAAGATAGTTTTGGAAGTCTGTCCTTTGGTCTGATGAGGCACATGGATGTTGCTTATGTTTGGCGAAGAACGGGAGAGGCCTTCAACCCTAAGAACACAGTTCCCACAGTTAAACATGGTGGTGGGAGCATCATGCTGTGGGGCTGTTTTGCAGCCTCAGTCACAGGGAGCCTTGTTCGGGTGCATGGCATCATGAAAAAAGAAAATTATTGAGGGACATTTTGAGGGATAATTTGAAGAAATCTGGTCTTAGTCTAGGCTTAGGTTGTCACTGGGTCTTCCAACAAGACAATGACCCAAAGCATACGTCAAAATTGGTCCAACAGTTCTTAAAGGACACCAAAACCAAGGTCCTGGAGTGGCCCGCACAGAGCCCAGATCTCAATCCTGTTGAGAATCTGTGGCGGGTGCTCAAAGTGAATGTCCATGCTCGGAAACCACGCAGTTTGGACCAGCTGGAACAATTTGCAATGGAAGAATGGGCCAAAATCCCTCAAGAGACATGTGCCAGTTGTGGCTCAGAAAGGGTACACTATTGACTATTAATGGCCAGGGGGCTAATAATTTTGGTCGTGTCATTTTTGCCTTTTCTTGTTTCAATTCGATGCATCAATAAAATATCCTAATCTAACTTGGTGGACATTTTGTCTTTGTTATTTTGGAAACAAATGAACTATAAACACTTGTTGTTAATGATCATTTCCATGGAGAAATCAAGGGTTTTGTCTGATTTCACAAGGGGGGCTAATAATTTTGGCCTCAACTGTATGTAGGACAGAAGGCTAGCGCTGTCTCTAAATATTGGTCTCTAATGTTTAGTGTTGCTTAATTCTGGTTAATTTGTTTTCATAGGATAGTCAGGAGTCCATTGTTAGTGCTGATGATGAAGTTCTTCATTTATGAGTTTTATGCTGCTCTATGCGCTTTTATGCATGTATGTGTTAATGTTTTATTCTTGTTTTTAATGCACCTGGCTGCAAGGAGAATTTCCCCTCGGGGTCAATAAAGTTTTAATTGAATGTTTTTACACAACCACATCATGCAAAGATCAGCCGCAGCTACACGTGTTTAATAAATGTATTTTAATGCCAGTAAATCGTTGACAAGGCAAAATAGGAATGACAACTGGTTTCTACTAATCAAAAAAAAAAAGACACCGCTGATTCGGCCTTGCACGCCCACGCCTTGTTTTGATTGGGACTGTCATTAATGGAAATAATCAGACATCACTTATTTTTGCAGTACTTTGAGAGGTTTAGAAATTTGAAAGTGGTGATACTGGAGGAGGACTTTAATTTCTAATTCATCTGCTTTGTGTGTCTCCCACAGTTTAGGTCAGTACTCCTTCCCAGGTTAATCCCCCAAGTGCTGTCCCGTACCAGGGGGTCATTCGTACTGACGAGTCCCACCAGTCGGCCACTTTATGGCGCACAACCCCATTTCCCTGGTCGTGTAGGACTGACGCCACCCAGCTTCCATGGACCCCAAATACCTGAAGTCACTGCTCTGGCAAAGTACTCCGACCTGTCTGCACAAAAGTACAGCATGATCTACACCCTACCGCACATCAAGCTCCTCAGAGCCACATCCAGGCTCAAGCTGCTTCAAACGGGAATCACCTTAGTCATCTTGCCCCCCGTCTATTACCTGTACCTCCAGGGAGACGTGCCCTACTTGCTGGTCAACTATGCAACGGGGATAGCGCTGTTCGCCGGCGTCATGTTGTACACTGCCAGTCACTTCCTCAGGAGAGTGGTGGGGATGATGTACCTGGACTCGTCCCAGACCACGCTCAAAGTCTCCCATCTCACCTTCTGGGGCAGGCGCCGCGATATGTACCTGCCTGTGTCGGACGTTATGACCACCGGGGACGCGGGGGACTCTGTAGGCGAGTCGATATTGAAGCTGAGGAGATACAGTAGTCCACAGACATTGTATTTTTCCACACGGTTTGGACGTGTGGTGGACAAACAGGGTTTTGAGAAAGTGTTTGGGACTCTAAAATGATGTTAAAATGTTTAAAAGGGATCTGTTCTCCATCAGCATCAGTCAAAGCTTATGCAATAATCTACTGTCTCTAGCGAGTATGATTTACCTGTGGGATGTACTGGCTGTTGGCTGAAGTCTGACTGCGTCCAGTGTGAATGATTGGCTAAAGAGTTTGTTATTGAAAAGCAAGGATGAACATTTGCAGTCTTCAGCAGGACTCTGGCCTGTAGAGTGGGACAACCTGTGACCAGTGTTTGGGTTAACACGTTACTCTGTACCCAGGTCGACTTCTCACATTTCCTTTTGTGGTAACTAGTAACTTAACGGATACGTTTTTCAATTGTAATTTATTAGTTAGCTTTTCAATTAGTACGTTTGTATTAGTATTGGTTCAGGTGTGCCTGAGTAGAGCTGGAGCTAAAACCTGCAGGACAGGGGTTATTTGAGGACTGGATTGAGAACCACTGGTCTAGGGTGAGGCATGTCATCCCTCTTATCTCGCTGCTGTTAACTGTAAAATAACGGCAAAAATTATCTTAAAGTATGTTAAAATAAAAAATATTACACTAAATATTGATTCAGTTGTTAATAACAGAGGTAAAGATGATGTTTTGGTTGGTTAAAGGTGCACCGGGCTCTTCCGACCCAGAACATTATTGGGGTTCTGGACAGTCAAACATAACAGGAGGGTTAAAACAATCACAAACAAAGAAAATCCCATTCTGAATAGGTTATTCAGAATGGGATTTTCTTTTCAATAAAAATGTTACAAACAATTAAAATACTTTTGTTTTATTTATATTTAAAAGTATACATTTTTACATTAATTGACCTTATATTGAATATGAACATAATCATACTTGTCAATTTCACATAATGGGGATAAATGGTGCACATTAAAAGGAAGGATTAATCTCTGATGAAACCTGTGGACGTCTCCGCTGCGTCTCTAATTGAGCTCAGCGATGGCGTCGTTGAAGATGTCGAGGAAGAGGTGTGCGTGGTGCTCTTTGAACACGAGGGACGGACGAAACCTGATGGACTGTGTTCCGCAGCCGCCCAACACCACGCCTTGACAGGAAGAAGAAAAAAAAAACGGTTAATGCTGCTAATTCTGTTCTTGCTGCCACCATGCGGGGTGCCTTACCCTTGTTTCGAGCCTTTAGGATGAGGTTGTTGCGGGTGGCCTCGTCCTTCACGTCGATGGCGCAGAAGGTCCCGATGCCTCTCGCCCTGCTGAGGAGGTGAGGGTACTTCGCCTTGAATAAGAGGAGAGGAGATTCTGTTGCTTCAGTCCCTAATCTTGCTGTACTCTCATGCTCATGGCTTTGAACTGGAGGTTGTTCAGGTCAGTCAGTGTTACCACAAAATACCCATCCTGGCCCCAACCTCACCTGGAGGTCGTAGAGACCCTGCAGTATGACCTTGCCAGACTTCTTCACCTGTTCCAGAAGGTTCTCAGTCCTGATCACCTTGATCACCTCGGTCAGGAACATGTTCTTGGTGTGGTCCCCGAGCCACGTGTTGAAGATCCTGAAAGGCTAAGGAGAGCAAACCGGAAGGAGAGCTAGTTGTGGATTCAATAGCATCAGAAGGTATTTTCAAGTCCGCTATAATATTAATAAAACATTGATGAGACTTTTTGACATGTTTCTGATGTTACACAGTGGATAAGCATCCAACCTGGTCTGTTTGGAAGTCGTCTTTGTAGAAGTAGCCTCCCGTCAGCATCTTCTTACTGAAGGAGACGATGTCAGCTGGATCGTCCAATCCCCAGTGTTCGTGAGCCCAGAACTTCCCTGTAGACCCGCCCCCTGTCTGCACCTCGTCCACTAGGAATGCACTGCCATGCTGCGCAACACACAAAGGTCAGAGGGCAAAGTTGAACAGCGAAACCATACGTATGTTATAGCACTATATACTGTGCTCTATGAAGCATTTTGAGAACTCACTACGTATTTAATTTGTTACGAACAAAGAAGTTTAGAAGAGTTTCCCATTTGAAAAAGTGACACCTGCTCTTACAAGATGATTGATGGGACAAAATAGGATCAGTTTATGGTACTTTTTAAAAGGATAACAGGAAGTTGAGTCGTCAATATTTTAGAGATACTGACAGACAAACTTCAGATAACTGACTTTGACAAAACAAATATGTGGTAGTTTGTACCGTGTACCTTCTTGGAAATACTCCTCAGCTTCCTGTAGAAGTCCAAGGAGGCGTGGTTATCCCCTCCCTCAGCCTGGATTGGCTCAATTACAATCCCTGCCACTGGCCTGCCCTTCTTCCCCCACGTCTCTATCAGGTCCTCAACCTAAGACAGAGAGAGGGGGGGGGTGATATTCAGACAGAGGAGTAAGGTAATGCTTATGGATGGTATAGGACAGAATGAACCCCAGTTACGTATATTGGAGGTAAACATTTCCCCCATTTACTGATACTGGCTCTGATACTTGCGACACACTTTCATCATTTTTCAATACCTTTCTATATGTGATAGAGTAAATTATTTATTTCATTTATTTGTTTTCTAAATAGAACCAAGCCACACTCACTTTCCTCAATAAGATTATTGAAACTCTGAGATCCCATTTTAAACAAGCTAGTATTTTCTGCGTTTCAAGCAATATTGATCCCAAAAATTGGTATTTATTTTCCCATTATTCAGTACCCAAACCTAGATAGCAGGTGGGCTGAAATAAAATACTGAAATACTGTATGAGAGACAGATGGAAAGAGGATGAGAGATTGATCCATCCCAGCTCTTAATAACCGAGTTAGACAGGAAAATGAGAATGAAGCGTTTATCAGAGGAGGATGGAAAGACTAAAGAGAGGAAGTGATGTAAAGGTCCCGACCTCCTCCAGGCAGCGGGCTTCCTCCTGTGAGTTCTCCCTCTCAAACTGGTCCAGGGGGTACTTCAGCTTGGGGAAGGGGGCGATGGGCCAGTCAAACGTCGGCACATCGAGCTTCTGGATGGCCTTAGTGTGGGTGGTGGCCAAGCAACCTGCAAAATAAAGTATAGACGGTGAAGATTTGGATTATAACTTTATACAGTTTATACAGCGTTTTAGTGGGTTAGACTGATATATTGTGTTGCCAGTAGAGCCCGACCGATGTATCGGTTTGGCCGATATATTGGCCATTTTTTGACTTTTTTGATGACATCGGGATCGGTAGTTATACAACCAATGTGTCCCGATTTTTAAATAAGTATAATAAACCAAAAAAACATTGATTATTATCCAGAATTATCCAGTAGAGGGAGCACTAATACAAGTGTCTGTAATACGATCTTTTACATTTTTTATCTACCAAAAAGTTCTTTCTGTGTTTATTTTTATTTATTTGTTTGCTTATAAGTTCAATGTTCTCAAATATAGAAAATGTAATCAAATATAAGTTTTTTTCAAATTGATTTGAAAATGTTGCACTTTTTGACATAATATCAAAACAAAACATCGGTAATCGGTGGGCTAGGACTCCTAAATTGGGATCGGCATCAGACCCAAAAATCTGGCATTGGTTGGGCTCTAGTTGTCAGTGTTACCCACTGCCGATAGGATGCAAGTGAGGATGCAAGTGAGGATGCAAGTCTTTTTACACAACCAGCTTGAGCCTGTAAAACCTCACTGAAGGAGCTGCTATCACACCTAAGAATTTCTCTATCATGGGTTGTAGTGAAGAGTTTTAGTGTCCCGATATGGTCTACATGCTGCTTTAGAGGCTTTTACACTCCGAAGAGAATAAAACACTGAATCCTGATAATGTTTTGGGATGTTTTTCAGGCATGAAAATGTTCAAATTAAATTGAATATTAGCACATATCTGCAGCTTCAATCCAAAAAATATCAACATCGGTATTTTATGGTTAGTCACAAAGTGCTTTACATGGCACATAAATACAAATAAAAACAAAAGAGAACTGAGCATGTGTGGTCTATAGTTTTTTAGTCAGTGTTTTGACACGTAATCACTGTGTTGAGTGGAGATCATGAAGTTGTCTTGTGTGCCGTACCCAACGTTCTTCCATGAAATCCGCCCATGAAGGACAGCAGAGTGAGGTCAGGACATCCAGGGACCTGCCGACAGAATACCGGATTGAACTGGTTTCCTACATGCAATGCAATAGTACGTTTCCATGACAACAATGTTCCTTTCAAATGTAGATTTTCATTGGAGTCATGAGGCGGCAAAACTGAGTCATAGCCTATTGAGATGTTTTTTTTAACATGGGCCCATTGTAACCTATCAGACATAAGGTAAGATAAGATAAACTTTATTGATCCCGCTG
Source organism: Hoplostethus mediterraneus (assembly GCA_034670385.1). Classification (NCBI taxonomy): domain Eukaryota; kingdom Metazoa; phylum Chordata; class Actinopteri; order Trachichthyiformes; family Trachichthyidae; genus Hoplostethus; species Hoplostethus mediterraneus. Next base: position 156,194 of record JAXDDW010000184.1, read on the forward strand.
TGGGGAAATTCTCGTGTTATGGCAGCTCACAACAATAGAAAACAGAACAGAATAGACATGTAAATAAACCATTGGATGGGCAGCTCTGGGGTCAGCCTTGCCCTACCTGATTGATTACACTGGTTCTCTCCTCCTCGGGGCTGGGCTGGCTGGTGCCTCTCTGCTTGTTCTGAAGGGAAAACACCACATATCAACAGGCCTGATGTAAAAACAACAACATCTCTAGAAGCAGCTAGAGGAAAAACCATCACACACTTGACTGTGTTTCACCTACATCTAAGGTACTTCTAGATATTAGATGTTACTTCATGTAGTACTTACTTTCCCTAAGTCTTAGGGAATCTTAGGGAATAGTAAGTATCTAGATGTAACACCAGACATCTCCACTAGAGGTAGCTCTCTGTTTCCCCCCCTATCACTTACTCTGTACCAGATGAAGATGGATTTGTAGGCGTTCTCATTGGAGCAGGAGCCACAGGACATGGTTTGCACTCGGTTGAAGCCCATGGGCGCCACCTGGTGGAAAGTAGAAGAAACAGACAAAAGGAGAAGTGACGTTATTATCTGGCCACTTCATTTTAGTAGTATAGTGGAAATTATCTTCTATAGGTTTAGGGACTTTAGGGAGCACCGACCACGTGATCTGATCAAACTGAAAGGACTTGGGTTCTACTTGTCATTGTCCATAGTCATAGTAAGAATACCTGAGAAGACATGCCTTACTGTGACAGTGATGCACCTCACCCTCATACCCATGATGCCAGTGAGGAAACCCATCTTGGGTGTTGCTGATAAATCAAACTTACAGACATTAAGCCGTTGAACAGCTTCTCAGGAAACTTGCCGGGCGGGAGCATCCCGAGAGCTGGTCTGTTCACAAACGTACCCTGTGGCCAAACACATTGTGCATCACATTACATCCATGGAGAGACTCTGTCAGCTCCAGCATAGATCCAGTTTACATAGACAACATGGTTCAGGGGTAATGCTTTTGGTTTACCAAATTCTTTGGGTCTTCAATGATTTTGGAAAGTGCTGGGTGGTTGTATCCTGAAAAGCAAAGACATGTCCTTTGTATTTTCTTTGATTTTTTGACAGACAGACAGACAGACAGACAGACAGACAGACAGACAGACAGAGACAGACAGACAGACAGACAGACAGACAGACAGACAGACAGGCTCTCTCACCAATGGGGATGGAGGCGATCTGAGTGTAGACGTCCAGCATGCGGTTGCCATCCACATCCACCAGGTAGTTCCCTCTGCTCTCCTCATAGTCACAGAAGAAATTCACCTGGATCACATTCTGTCAACCACATGATAAAAAACACATAAATACTGTATAACACAAAGTTCAATAAAACTCACATGATTGGTGCATTGTTGGAAAGTCTTTATTACAAAGAGCACCAGTAAAGGTCAAACCAAACACCCAAGAAGCATTTCTTCAACACCAAGGTATGTTTTGAAGACTTAAAACATCCACTGCTATGGCTTGCATGGACTCCCATCATGCTCAGGGGTATCAGACCTTTTGAAAATCTACTTGTGATATTTTGATGCATGTGTATTTTAGTGGCGTTGTTGAGGTACTCTGAGGTATTCTCACCTGGACCTTTTCCAGCTGCTTGGACAGGCTCTGGAAAAGCAACAAAGTCTAAAATCAGACTCACGTTATTCACCGGGTACGACATGCCACACAGAGTCACGTGTGAGAGGTGAAGTTTTAGCTGAAAGCTGCTTGGTCAAAACACGCTTTGGCTAGCTCGTGTTAATACACTCAGTAATAGACAAACATTGACCAGTGAACCTGATTTAGTTCCAGTAGTGGCCAGATTGTTGTTGGTGTTTTTATTCAATGGTGCAAAGTTTGCGTTTTCTCAGCAGGGAAAGCGAGTCCTTTACTAAACATCACGAGATTGTTATTGATATTTAACTGGTTAATGTTTGAGTGAAGGGATTTTTCCTTTCATTCCTTTGGTTGTTTGTGATCCATGCCCCTTGGAGGAGCTTACAGTACAACCACTGTAATATCACCAATATCACCAAGACAAATTCCTTGTACTTCAAGTTGACTCTGATTATGACAATCCAAACCCTTTTCCCACATCATTTCACATCGTCTGTCCACCCGTCTTACCCTGGATATGGGACCAGGGACCTCGGTCTTCATGCAGGGACCATCGAACTCCTCCTCAACAGCCTTGACTGCAGCTTGGCTGGTGTGACGGTACCCTGTTGAGAAAGACACAAACTTTTATCCAAAGCCCCCATCTAAAGATCCTCATTTTAAATAGCACGCTGTCTAATTGGTGGACAGTTTTACCCAAGATGTCTGACAGTACCATACAGGACCATGTGTTACCCTAACCCTGTCGGTGCTGTGCTCTGCCTATTGAGCAACACAGGGAATGCACATTTTTAATAAAGTGGACGAGTATGAATTGGGCAAGGAGCTATAAATGTCAAGTGGGATGTATAATAATAAAATAATAATAATAATAATAATAATAATAAAAAAATAAAAATAAAAATAATAATAATAATAAAAAAATAAATAAAAATAAAATAATAATAATAATAATAAAATAATAATAAAACAACAATAATAATAATAATATAAAATATTCAATTCAATAATTGCTACATAGAAAATTGAAGGTTCAATTGTGAGCAAAACAAAAAGTGTGTGTGTTGTCTGGGTCATAAATCCACTCCATTACTGTAAATCATGTCTTTGACCTGTTCATCTTTTACCCCACCCCCAACCTTAGACCCTCAGAACACACACACACACACACACACACACACACCGGAAATTTACAGTACAGATATTTACAGATAGATCACCAGAACCGGACAAAACCGGGAGCAACAACGGATCGTGTTGATCATTTATGTCCACCTTTGCTCCCCCTGCCAAGCTCAGTTGACTCTTGGAAAATGTTTCTATCAGCAAATGTCTTTTACCGGATGACGGAAAAAAAACCCAGACAGAACTGACCAACGAGCTGACAAACACCTGAAGGCGGAAACATCTGGATAATCCAGCCACCCCCGGTACAACCAGTTAGACCAGCTCAGACCAGCTCAGGGTCCATCTGGTCTTAAAGTGAGACTGTACATTATATACCGGTGTCCATCATCACTATTCTCTACTCTACCGGTCCCTACCTGTGGCGGTCAGTCCGAGGCAGGGTCTGAGGGAAGAGGCCACGCGGTGACTCAGTAGACCACAGGCCATGTTGTCCACTTGACCTAAAGTGACACAGAGAGACTGCAAACCCCTGTAGGTTAATATGTGACACAGCATCTACTCTGAGGCAAAACCACAGAACGACCAGTTACAAAATACTATACATGTTGAGAAAAAAAAAAAGACTGACGAGCACGTGTCGGTCAGTGTCATGGTTACACCGGAGAATTGAACCGCACTTTGACGTTGCTGAGACTTCAGCCTGAACCAGAGGAGATTATGAAGTTGATGGAAAACATTACAAACTAAGCTGTCAGGGATCTGTCAGAGATCTAGGCAGACCACATAACACCACATAACACCGGCTCATGCCAGCTGCGGGTTTAACAAGCGACCAACATATATTTCTATGGATCCATTTAGGAGGTTGACCAGTAAGGTCACTCTAGCTCAGATTCCTGCCGATGGGCTTTTATCATTTAGCTTGTATGTCCTGGTTCTCCTGTCTGTCTGTGTGTGTGTGTGTGTGTGTGTGTGTGTGTGTGTGTGTGTGTGTGTGTGTGTGTGTGTGTGTGTGTGTGTGTGGCTGGGCAGCGTCGGTGTCCTCGTGGTCCCCTTATCACTCTGAGGATGCTGACTGAGCTGCAGTTGACGCCCCGCATCAGATCTGGGTGTCTTATAGATGTTTTGTTGTTGTGTGTCCTCATTTATTGTTTTCTTAATGTTGTGAAGCCCTCTGAGACTGTAACTGCGATATACAAATAAACTCTCAGAACTACACAGAAACAAACAATTCAGATATGGTGTACTTGTGTACGTATTAAGGCAAGTGACAGGCATGAAGAACAGGATTATTAAAAGGACCAGGTCAGAGGACAGGAGAAGCCAGACAAGACTAACTGATGACTTTTTGGTCTTTACACCGGTCTCAAAAGCTGCAACACAGAATCTGACACCATATAAACATCACACAGTAATCAGAAAATTTCTCTGAAAATGTGAATTTAACCAGATAACACACTTATTTACTATCTACACTGGAAAAAAAGGCTGCTTAACACTTACTGTGGGGACGTGTGGAAGGTGATGGGGCAGCAGGACTGTAGGAGGAACTGGAGCCTCAGAGAGAGAGAGAGCACAGACAGGTGACTTGCAGCCTCTCTGCCACAGCAGGTTTATGTACCATGCCAACAACCAGTCAGAGACACAGGTAGGGGGGCGGGGTCACCGACTTCCTTTAACCTGCCAAGACCACCCCCCGACTGGCAATGGTTACATAGATAAAATAGAAGTTGTGGAAGACAATGCTCAGTTTGAGATTAACCTCTTAATGCCTCAGGATGTGAGCAGGGGTGCAATTAATGATTAGTGAGGAAGTCAAAAGAAAAAAAAAGTGCGTATTCTGTAAAGTCAATTTTGAATTTTGTGAGTCATAAAAAACACAAGCATCTGTTGGAAGTTATATCATTTATAAATTAAATCAATACAATAAAACTCACTAAAACAGCGGTTCTCAATCCAGCTCTACTCAGGCTCACCTGAACCTAATTGGTTCAGGTGAGCCTGAGTAGAGCTGGAACTAAGACCTCCAGGACAGGGGGTCCTTGAGGACTGGATTGAGAACCGCTGCACTAAAATAAGATAAGATAAGATCAACTTTATTGATCCCACTGTGGGGAAATTCACGTGTTATGGCAGCTCACAACAATAGAAAACAGAATAGAATAGACAATATAGTGCAAAAAAACAAGTGTGCAAACAATAGAGTGCCATAAGAAAAAGCAAAAAATAAACAAGGAGTATTAAAAAATTAAATATTAAATATTAAAAGACTGTATGCAGCTTAAATAACAAAAAGTGTATTATGGGAGAGACTGTAGGCCTATAATATATTGCTATGGCTATATACATATTTACAAGGTGGTGGAGGGGGAGATGATTGACTGGTTGTTGGGAGGGGGGGGGGGGGGGGTGTATTGCACAGTTCTATATCAGGGAGGAAAGATGAGGACTAGACTGTTGGGTTGAACAGTCTAACAGCGGTGGGGATGAAGGACCTGCGGTAGCGCTCCTTCCTACACTGTGGGTGACGGAGTCTGCCGCTGAAGGAGCTGCTCAGGGCCTCCACTGTCTGATGCAGTGGGTGAGAGGTGTTGTCCCTGATGGAGGTCAGCTTGGCTAACATCCTCCTCTCACCCACCTCCTCCACAGAGGGCAGTGGGCAGCCCAGGACAGAGCTGGCCCTCCTGACCAGCTTGTTCAGTCTCTTCCTGTCCCGGTCAGTGCTGCCCGCTCCCCAGCAGACCACAGCGTAGTGGATAGCAGAAGCTACCACAGAGTCATAGAAGGTCCGTAGCAGGGGCCTGCGTACTCCAAAGGACCTCAGTCTCCTCAGAAGGTGGAGGCGACTTTGGCCCTTCTTGTACAGGGCGTCAGTGTTGTGTGTCCAGTCCAGTTTATTGTTGAGGTGAACAATACAATACAATATACAATACAATGAAAATACAATATACTAAAGGCCGTCTGGTTGCCTGTTTTATGATACAGTACAGGACTTTTGGTTGCCTCTAGTCAATTGACAGAGGCAGAGTGGGAGATGTTGAGGATTTATGTAATACTACATGGATGAGTTTGTATAGAGGAAGTGTATCTGTGCATTCAACAAACTACTAGTCTCCAGAAATCCTAAATGCATTTCCTTCCCAAACAAGCATCTAAGAGCAGAACCAGTGCTGAGGTAAAAGAGCAATATGTTAGCTACCTACTATTTATTTAAACAAATGAGACAGATGTGTCAGCTACGTACGTCTTTTTTTTTTTTTTTTGAAGATTTCTATTTATTGAGGTTTCAATTCTTCTCAAATGATATTTGATTTTGACTTTGTCTGGTTTCAAAAATCTTCCCAGCCTTTGATTTCCTCACTTTGTTTTTTTGTGGTTTCAGAAAGTAGATGAGTAGAATACTGAGTAGATTGTGTCTTTATCCTGTGTGCAATTTGTATATCGGCTTCCCACGTGCAAAATGTGGACTTTCTCCAGCCTTATTGTATTACACTGCTGTAGTGTAGTATGTTCTTTCGGCCGCTAGGTGTCAGTACACTCCACGTAATGTAAATGAAGTGTCAATCAACTGTATACCAAGCCAATTTCGTTTTACAACCATGCAGAGCAGTCCATAAAGGAAATAGACCACTTGAACCAGATTCTGTATGAGGCTGTATTTCTTTTTCAACCAGCAACCGTTCTCTTGTTCTGTTGACCTTGCATGTGTCTCGATGTACCTGCACTCCTCGGGGAAAGAAAGTGATCATAACTGCTCTCCTAGCTTTAACCTTACCTTATCATCGATAATATTAAATAAACGATAAACACAATATTGTTTGTTTTCGTTCTTTCCTGGGTCTCCTCTCCTGCACGATGCCACGGATGTAAAGGCACAAACATGGCGTCCTCCATCTGACAATGCAGGGGAACCGTGTAGTTCACAGGCCTCTGTCCTGTGTGGGACATCGGCGTGTCCTCCCCGACCTTCTGTTTACGTGATCGCTTTGCTCCGTTAATCTACACATGTTCTCGGGCCTGGACGTCTGTGGTAGCAGATAGGGATTGAATTGAGCGTTATTGTGTGGTTGCAGTCACACCCTTGATAAAATAAAATCCCCTCGGCGCACCTATGGGCTCCCAGAAGAACACTTGAGAACACGAACAAAGGAACAAAAGCTCCTGGATCGGGGTTTTTCCTCATTGAAAGGGATCCTGGCAGCTCCGAGGGCCTCTTTCATGTGTTGAAGGGCCCTGCAGAGCCCTGGAGGAAAACCCCACTTCTACTTGTTGCTGTCCTGCTCCCAAAAACGTCCACCCATAGACCCACCCTCTGTTTGTTTTTGTCATTGTTAATAGCCGGGACGAGTTTCCTATGATCAACAATATTGCATTGACCTCGACTCCATCGCTGCCGAAGTGATTTTCTTTTATATTCAATACAATTTCCTGTGTTTATGAGCGTTTTGGCCGCCGAATCATTAGTCATTAACAATATATAGGAAAATGTGTGCAGGCGTTTTGAGAGCTAGGTGTGTAATACTCTTAAGAATGTGTTTCCCTGCGGAGGCATTCATCATACAGCGACCTGGATACCAGCGTGTTTGGAGTCCACTGCTCCCTGGGGCTGGACTGACGCTGTTGTGATCAACTGTCCCGCTATGCCAGACCCTGGTAATCACAGATTTGTCATGCGGTTGGTTTGTCCCCTTGCATTGTTTACCGCGGCCCAGATTGTTTTTGGCACAATATTTTGTGTCTTTATTACACAAAAGGGAAACCTTCCTGTCTGCGAAGCATTTCCCTTTGTTTTTTTCGATAATGAAAGGTCCGGGCTAAAATAATCCACCCGCTGGATTCACTTTGGCTTTGTTCAGATTGTACATGGGTGAGATAGTGGAAGGGTTTATTTGGGGATAGCAGCAATGAACTGATTTAGTTCAGTTCATTGATAATTTTCTGTTTTGGAGTTGTGCCCTTCACCCACAGCACAATTGTACTTTGGTGCACGGCATACCTGGCACTGCAAAGTGTTTCCTTATTGAATATGATGTGTATAATATCTGTATAGGGATCAGATCTTGGTTGCAAACAGTAACCTATAATTGCATTATGGCAATCAGTATCAACAGACTTGACAATACAAAAAAAGTCAGTCATTTTCAGACAACAGCAATATATGTGACACATTCCAGTATTAATACATGTTGATTTATCAGTGACAATTATTCGAGTTGATAAATGACAAATTGACGTGCTGATTGACGTGTTGTTTGTCCACTCATAGAGCTGATACTACATAGTGTTGAATTTTACTCTTTCCAGAGTTAAATTCACACTGGCGATGTTGCTGTGTATCCTCTGTGTCTGTCCGACTTTTATTCCTACAGTTTTTTGCCTCATGCTGCACTTCAACTGACACCAAAATCCACCTGCAATGTGTTTCTAATGTATTGTTAAGGATCACATTAACACCTCACAGCACACGTTAACACCACGTTACCAAGCTATTGAAGGACTCTCCACCTGCTGAGATATTCTTTCGCACATTTTTGCCCCCTGACCTTCACATGGACAGGATTTGACCTTTTAGGTGGCCAGACAATAGATAATGACCAGTGACATAAAGTCAAAAATTAGTTATGCTAACTGAAATAATGGAGTCAAAGCAACAAATGCATCTTACAAGACCAGACCGGAGTACTTCCCCCTCTCCTGCAGGATACAGCTCTATCAGCTTTGACTGGCAGCCACCGGCCATACTCTCCTGATTTACAGCCGTGGAAAGTGAACAGCTCGGCGTCTCCGGTGGGCTTGTGGGTGGAAGCGTGGCCCTCGGTACCATAAATCCTGGTGGCCGTGGTGGCCTGCTGAGAGTCTGCCTCAGCCTTGGCTCAGGTTTATAATTAGAAACACGCCTCGCCGCGCTTCGCCAGCAGGAAACAGCCCGGGCGTCCGTGTGTGTGTGTGTGTGTGTGTGTGTGTGTGTGTGTGTGAGGCCGCGGGCTAACAAAGGGAGGAAAGTGTACACATGGGGCAGGCATGCAACGGGATCCCAGTCTGGTATTCCAGCTCTGCGATCACCTCGTTACAATGTGCAGGTGGACGGGCGGGCAGGATGGAGGGAGCCTACGAGGGGTAATGACACAAGGGGAGAAGGAGTCATGACACAAGGGGAGAAGGAGTCATGACACAAGGGGAGAAGGAGTTGTGAAGTCGTGACTTTCCGGTACGTTCCAGGAGTCATGCTACAGGACTGGTGTTTACAATTCCTTCCTCATGACGGTCCACGCTTAAAAAGGAACGCTCCACTTCCAACACATCTGTCTGTCTATGGAACAACCCCATTGTGTTGTGTTGTTGAACTTGTACCAAGGTCACTAACAACATGTAGTGTGTCTCATTCAAAGTTCATTAGTTGTTCAGAAACGGGTTTATCAGAAACAGGTTTATTGCCAAATATGTTTTCACATACAAGGAATTTGTCTTGGTGATTGGTGCATAACAATAAACAATAAATGAGGAATTCACGCTAAAATAATTGAAAAGATATAAGAAATAAGACAAGAATAATATTAGAATAAAAAGAATATGTGCCATATATACAGTACCAGTCAAAAGTTTGGACACACTTACTCATAGAAAGGGTTTTTCTTTATTTTTACAATTTCCCACTATTTTAGAATAATAGTAAAGTCATCAAAACTGTGAAATAACACAGAAGGAATTATGCAGTGACCAAAAAATCAAAAATCAAAAAAATCAAAACTGTCTTATATTTTAGATTCTTCAAAGTAGAAACCCTTTGGCATTAACAAGCAAAGAAATTCCACAAATTAACATTTAAAGGCCACAATCACTATGTGAGTGTTTAAAATGATGATTTAATCATTGTGGTTCAACATTCTCCACCTCTAAAGTCTAAATGAAAACTACTTGTTGGGGGTGCATTTCAATTTAATTAAAATGTAAGTTTTGAAAATAAATTCATACACAGGCATCAACTTCTCTATTTGTCTAAGAAAATTTCAAGCATTTAAGCATCAAGCCTTTATATCAAAATGTCATGAGAAGATCATGAGAAACAGAAACAGATGTGTCCAAACTTTTGACTGGTACTGTATGTGCAAGTGTATGTGCAAATTTGTGCGTTAACGTCTAGTGTCCATATACTTGGTATATGTTGTATTGGATATCTACAGAAATATGCATTGTTCCAAACTATACTTTTAAACTTTTACTCAAAAAGTAGTTTTACTCAAGTACTGTACTTAAGTCCAATTTTGAAATATCTTTACTTTGAGAGTTTATTTAATTTATATTAAATCTGAAAGCAAATGACCATTTCCCCCTTTTCATCTCTCCACCTTGTCACCCTCTAAACCTTTGAGCCAGCCACCATTAAGAACAAGAAATAAGAGCATGAAATAACTTTAGCTGTATTTAGTACTTCCTACCACCGAAACATGAGTATATTATATTGAACGTGTACTTGAAAATATTTAGTAGAACTTAAACAGATTTTGACTCTAGGGCCTTTAACTCATGTGCTCCTACCATCACTGAATTGAAGTAGTTTTGTTCAGAAGTCGTAGGACTAAATCCTGGTCATGGGGTGGATCTGGTTCTGCTGAGCTCTGCAGTGTAGAATATTTGATGTATTTGTCCCCCCGACATTCACTGATCCCCTTTTTTATCTACAGAATGATCCTTCATGTCTCCGAGGAAATCTCAACCATATGGAGTTCAGACAAACTGTATGTTTGATTGGAAACCTTATATTTTTTATTAATGCCAAATCCTATTTTTTAAGTGAAAACAGTTAAGGACTGGTTAAAAGACACGAAAAATACAGGAAATTCAATCGATCAGCGCTAATGCTAAGTAGATCTTGGTCTTTATCCAGGTTTTCCATGCAGTGTTTTGATAACTACAACAGTCCTGTAACGTTTGGACTGTTGGGACTGTGTCAAATTCAATGTAGGATAGTTATTTTAGATGGCGAACCCTCAAAAATAGAAACACAGGCGCTTGGTGACTTGGTGGCATCAAAAGAAACTACTGAAATACCAGCAAAGGTGTTTTGGTAGTGAAATAGAGCTAGCATCTTTAAAGTAAAAAAAATAAATAATAAAATGTCTTTGGTACCTAAAAAATATTTAAACTTCAGATATTTGTTGGGTTAGATAATAAGACACTATCTAAATCTGAAAAACTAAAAAACACAAGAAAACAAATCGATCAGAAAAACTAAAATATCCTCTGTTATTATTGTGAGGCTTCCCTGGAAAGCAGTGATCAAAGGTGGTTTTAATTCTAGCAGAGAAAAACGGCCCCCCAGTGGATCACACCAGATTCCTCTACTAAAATCATTGTGTGTTTCAGCGCTAAACCAGCCAGCAGAGCTAAAGAAAAGTGAGAAAGAAAAAAAAAGAGAGGAAGGAAAAAGGAGGACGAGTGGGAGAGAGGTGTTGTTCTGTAAGGCCCCAGTAGTTTGGGAGGGCATGTTCTGGGACACGCTTCACGCCACCTCCTGTTTCATCGATTTGTTTTTTCCGAAGCGCCCTGGCAACGCGGGCCAAGCTGCAGACAAAGCGCTCGCTACAGTGGGATGTGTTTGGAAACAAAAGGAGTCAGGGATTCGTCGGGTCACCCTGTGTTGAGTAGAGGGGATGTGTTTTGGGGTAACGCGGGGTGAGGCGGGGGGAATCTGACAATGGACAATGGATGATCCGCATCACAACAACCATTGTGCTCTGGGTTGAAATGTCTCCCGATTTGATTGGCGGAGCCCAAATATTCCTTCCTTTGAACCGGTACCAAGATTTCTTTTCCTTTTTTTTTTTTTTTTTTACAGTAAAACATACTTTCACCAGGGAATAAAAAAAATCCTGTTCTATTTTGGTGTCTGGGTACTGCAGCAGAAACTGTAGGAGACATTAAGAAGGGCTTGAGCAGTATGTACACTAAAGAGGCCGGTCTTCCCTATTTGGACCTGAGTGACACCGGATTAGATAAATGCTCCATCTGTCCTTATACGGTTAATTCAGCCTAAATCTGTCATGATTCGATTCTCTACTTAGAGGATGAATTACATGTTCTGTTCGTCCATATAAGGTTAAATAACGGTGCTAAATGATTTAGGCTATACAAGATGTATACAACACGCTGACCTCCTCGCAGGGAGCCCGCCACAGCTCAGAGGTTAATACGTGTACTGTTCAAAATTAGCCCTCCTCCACCCATTGGAAATCCCTCATCAGATTGGAGCTTTGTGGTGCAGTTCCCCTCCCTAAAAAAAAACCCACGCCGGCCCACATAACCCGTTCTCACAGCCGACCACCAGAGAAAAGCCTCGTGGGCCACGCTATACATCTTAATGCCTCTGCAGCGAGGCCTCTCCCAGCAGGGGGGTTCCCACTGAAAAGAGGAGCGGGACCCTCGGCTTTGTGAACACAGCAGACCCACACAGGATGGAGGGTGGAAGACGGCCCCCGCTCCCAACATTACGTCCCCCCCCCCGGCGTTCCCAGTGCCGTTCCCGATTCCAGATGCACATTCCCGGACGCTGATTGGTGATTGGTGGTCCCTTACATCAGACAGGTGTCAGATGGGCATCGACTGGCTGATTAGTCGTGTTTACCTTGGCCCTTACTCCTCAGACCGTCGGGCTCCACTTCAGAAGTGTGGGGGATTTCCTCAAGGTCGAGCCCATCGATAGTCAACAATGCCCCATCGCTGTGAGAGGGGTGGGGGTGTGGGGGGTGTGGTAAGGTGCCCTCTGGGTGCTGGGCGAGGTAATGTGTTCAGTTATTGTAGTGCTGTCCCTGGAGGGCTCTTCCAGTACATACCTTGAATGCAGCACAATGAGTAAGACAGGAAGTCAATATTTTGGCGTATATCAATGGTTGGCAGGTTTATAGCTCATGTCATTTTCAACTGGCCCATTGTGTGAACGGTAGTGTATGTGATGCTATACAGTAGGGTTACACCGTGAGCTATTTTAGATGTACAACAGTGAGGACAGAGGAAGAAATCCACCCTGAAACATCTGTTGGTGATGCACCTTGCATTTCTGGGTCCATTTTATTGTTTATTGTTTGTTTTCTTATTCCCGCAGATGACCAGGCACATGATAAATTGAGATTTTCATTCCAGCAGCTAAAAGCAGAAATTTCAGCGATCGAAAACATCAACAGTAAACATCAGGTTTTGGTGTCAGCTCCTCAGAATCAAAGAGAAAGGGCTTTTTTATTCTAGACCATTTTGCAGTTGCATTTCAGCAACCACACAAGGAGAAATCCAACGAAGAAGAGGCACAGATAAACACAGTAACAGTAACAGTAGCAGTAGCCTCGATAGACCAGAATGCATTGCAGCCACAAGTCATGCGAAAAAACTCATTCTAGCTCTTGCTCTTACTGTGCCATCGCTATCGGTAGCGCTCTCTGAACGCAACAAGTTCCCGCCCCGTTCTCAAAGGGCATTCTGGGAAACGTAGGGAAATCACCAACTCAAATAGAAGGAGGCGAGGCAGGTTGAGGGAAAGCGGGTCCACCAAAAGAGTAAATTGCAACAATTCATCAGAAACACCTGGAACACGTTGAACATCACAGACTGATGATATATAGCAGATCGCAGTGTAAGAGCATCCAAGGAATAAACCATCCACCATTTGGCAGGTTGCTTCATCCAAAACACCTTGCAGAACCATGACAGGTATATATTGTAAGCATGGGTGGCCCCAGTGGGAATTGAACCCCTACCTCTGGCTGTGTTGGTGCCAGTTAAAGGGTAATTCCGGGATTTTTCAACCTGGCCTCTATGTCCACATAATCGCTTTTCATACCTTTAAGTAGATCCCAAAAGTTTCTGAGTTTCTCCGGTCCATCGGCTCAACCGGCAGTCGCGTAACGGCGGCTCTATGGCGGCAACGTAATCCGTAAAGGCATACTCGGCCGGTCAAAGTACGTCCACTAAAAGTGCTTGTTTTTGTCACGGACGGGCTCAGATTGTTATTCGTGTTATTATCCAAATGTCTGACAACATTAAGGAAAGGGTCGCTACAGAAACAGCTCGGAAAACGACGGTGAAAAGGATACGAAGATAGTTTATGGAAGCGAGAGGGTGAACCAGCTGCTGCAAGTTCTAGCAGTTCCTCTACGTAAACTCAAAACTCGTCTCTCCAACTCACGTATCAACCGGAATTGACATGTCAGACATTTGGATAATAACACGAATAACAATCTGAGCCCGTCCGTGACAAAAACAAGTACTTTTAGTGGACGTACTTTGACCGGCCGAGTATGCCTTTACGGATTACGTTGCCGCCATAGAGCCGCCGTTACGCGACTGCCGGTTGAGCCGATGGACCGGAGAAACTCAGAAACTTTTGGGATCTACTTAAAGGTATGAAAAGCGATTTTGTGGACATAGAGGCCAGGTTGAAAAATCCCGGAATTACCCTTTAACCAATCGCTGAGAAGACCAGACCAATAATCCAAATGCCTTATGTGCAAATTAATACCTCATCCATTTTGAGAGAGCAACCACACCAACATCACACAGACACGTTTTATTCCACTACGCTGAGAGAATGACTTTAGACAAATGGACTCGCTGCATGTTCATTTTTCAAGATCATCCCCCATGAATACCTCTGCCGTTGGGGAATAAGCATTTCAAGGTGATACGCAGGCTACACAGCCATGATTAATGTACGTCTTTAATACCTCTTCAAACAGCTGAGTGTGTGTGTGTGTGGTGAATTAAGCCAAAATTGGCTACAGTAAAGTAATTTCTAAAAATGTATAAATGACATTTATCATCTTCAAATCGATAATTCAGTTTCATCTGAACCGATCTATCATTTATGAAAACAGATGAAGACGACTGGAAACTTTTGCGGTGGATTCTTGTGTTTCTTACAGGAGAAACTCTTTATTCCTTCCAATATACTATTAATACATTTTTGTTGTTACCTAATATTTACTGCTCAGTGAATACAGATGATGGATTTGATTCTAGATGTTCTTATTCTTCTTATTAGGGTTCAGAGATTTCCAAAGCTTGATGTTTTGTCAGGGCATGACTCACTCTCTCAGTATTCAGACTCAAGGCCCATTTGTTGAGCGGTCGACACCCTACCTTAACTCTCACTTATTTCTCCTGCAGACTGGTATTTCCATATCCACCCACACACAGGCTCTCACACACAAACCCTTGAGTTTGAGTTGCGCTGGTTGCAAAAGTCCCCGGCGGTCAGAGGGCCCCATAAAAGACAAGAATATCAAGTACTATACGTTTATTTTAAAGAAATACACTTTCAATCTTGAGTCATGGCTGCCCCCTTATTCCACTTGACTTCTATATTGCTATAGTGTCTGCTTGACTTTAATCATCATTGAAAGAAAGAAAACAGAGAAAACATGAAGCAAACAGACTCAAGTTTAGTTTAGTTTAGTTTATTAGGATTCCCATTACCCAAGACAACAGCTACTCTTCCTGGGGTCCACACTGAACACATATACAATACAATACAATACAAAATACATACACGAAATCACGATACAATCAAAAGAAAATAACAATAGACAATTTTAAAAATCAAAGGAAAAACTCACACTAGCCTTAGGAAATTCATTAATAATTATTTAGCTCGCTCTTAAGCTGTTTTTTGAAATACTTTCTGCTCTTAATTTCTATGATGTCTGTAGGTGAGGAGTTCCATTCTGACAAGCTCTGTACATAACAGTCTTCTCTGCATTAGATTCAGGCATTGGCAATGTAAAACGCTTCATTACTCCCTGTCTGGTAGAATAATTATGTCTGTTACCAGTGTAATTAATCAATTTATACAAACAATTTGTTTTTTGTTAACACAAATATTTCTGAAAAATACAATCAAACTAGCAAGCAATCTTTGTCCATAAGCCATGATAGGCATTTATGCATATAAGTGATGCAGACAAAAAAATAGGTGTCACTTCTGCTAAATGGATTCCTGTCTTTACCCGAGGCATGCGAGGTGAAGGAGACCTAGAATATCCCTGTCCCGTTCCCTACGACTCGGCGGCGCTCCGGGCCTCTCCCCCGGGGGGAGGCGGGGGAGTCACAGCAGACAATCAGGGAGTGCGTCTCTCTCTTGTTGTCATATTAGGGCATATGGAGAGAGAGAGAGTTCCTCCTCCAGACTCTCAGGACCCTGCAGGTCTGTCTCGGTGGCAGAATGGACGGTTCCTGTGTTTGTGCTTGTTCCTGTCTCCCGCTGTCACCGCGAGGCGCGTCGCCATTGTTTCCGCAGCGAGCGCCGCGGGTCGGGCCGCTCGCTCGCCCTCCCTGCCCGGGAGGAGAGGGAGGGGGGGAGGGGGAGAGGTGATCAGAGCTGCTCACACCTACACGGAGAGTTACATGTAAGCATGCAGGCAGAGGAACACACACGCACACGCACACACGCACACGCGCACACACGCACACACACACACACACACACACACACACACACACACACACACATACACACACACACACACACACACACACACACACACATACACACACACACACACACACACACACACACACACACACACACACACACACACACACACACACACTTCCTCGGGTAAACACTGATGCAGGTAAACAGTTCCCAGTCTGACTGCACAAAGGGATGGGAAGCACTGAGAGGTGGAAATCTCACTGTTCTCTATTCTACTCTACTCTACTCTACTCTATTCTATTCTACTCTACTCTACTCTACTCTACTCTACTCTATTGTACTCTACTCTGCTCTGCTCTCCTTTGCCATACTCTTCTCTTCTCTTCTCTCTTTTACTCCACTCTACTGTACTCTGCTCTGCTGTACTCTATTTTATTATCTTCTATTCTACTCGGCTCTACTTTATTCTACTCTAACCCAATTGTATTCTCCTCTCCTCTGCTCTACTCTCTCTCTATTTTACTATGTTCTATTCAATACAGCTCTACACCACTCTACTCAATACCGTCCTCTCCTCTCTCCTCCTCTCCTCTAATCTCCTCTCCTCTTCCTCTCCTCTCCTCACCTCTCTTCTCTTCTCCTCTTCCTCTCCTCTCCTCTCCTCTCCTCTTCCTCTCCTCTTCCTCTCCTCTCCTCTCCTCTTCCTCTCCTCTCCTCTCCTCTTCCTCTCCTCACCTCTCCTCTTCCTCTCCTCTGGTTTTTTACTCCTCCATAACATCATATTAACTAAACTATAAATAACCTCTTGATGCTGATGGTGGCTCCTGCTTGCTGAGTGCTACCTTGGTAAAGTAAACTACTGCAGTGATTGTTGAGCTACCAGACAGTTTCTGGTCTGATCATATCTGAATTATAACTGGATAAAGTCCAGCACCATTTTTCAATAAATACAGAATTCGTTTGCCTGTGTCTTGGCGGCCCAGTAGGATTGAGAATGTCATGTTTATATTGACTCGCCACCTACAGAGATTCAATTATAGAGTCATTTACACGTCAAATTACCACCATATTTGTGCTGGCATGTACATACATTCAATATTTACACTCTGCTCCTCCTATCATGCCTGGATTCATTGGGCAAATGTGATGGATGATTTGAGTTATTGTTTTTCAAGCAGTTATCATAATTGTGTTAATTGGGTGTTAAGGGCCTCTCATTATCACAGAGTTCACTCTAATCTCTGCTCTGTATCATTTTGACAGCAGCAATTGAAAACACTAAGATTCAGAGGTCTGTGGTCACATTTTTATATATATATATATATATATGTTTTTTTTTCTTACACCTTTATTATTTCGAAGGAAAGTTGTACTGAGCACATTTGCCGTTTTTGAGCAATGCTCTGACGACTCAGTTTGAGAGCTGCCCAGTCCAACCACAGACTTCGGGATTAGGTGCTTCATGGTACATTTTTCACCCACTCACTGTAATATTGATTTCCCTTATATGCTGTTGGCATGCAGGATCTACGTACAGGTCATAAACAAAATGCCTCGAAGAATAACGGCCCTTTCAATAAAAAAGTCTAGAATATTGACCGACTATGTGATATACCACGATGCTGTAACTACAACTACTCCCACCTACACATTTATCTTCCTGCTATACGGTTGGTGTGTTTGCAAAAGTTGCTGCAAAGAGCTCATAAACAAAATCGATGCCTGGATGAGTCACGACTCGCCCAGTCTGTCATGTATTTACAGATATATGACTCGTATCCTGCAGGTATTACTCCCACCAGTCCTCCTTCCATCCTTCCATCTCTCCCTATGCAAACAATGCACATAAATGTCCTTTACCTCCTTCCACTTCGCCTCCATTTTCTGTCCTGTGACCCTCCGGTGGTGTTATTTGCTCAGCTGGCAGCAGAGGCCTGACCTCCCAGTTAAAAAGCCCTTCATACGGCCCCGTGTGCTGATCAACATCTTAAAGGTTCTTTATGGTCCACCACCTAAGCATGCTTAATATTTTGCTTTGCACCTTCAAACACATTAGGCTCATTTCAACTCACTAAGTGGAACTTTTTTTTCCCACAGCTAAGCACAATAATGTGTATTCAGCGTGTCTAAATAGGGTTTTGAACTTCCAGCGTCTGGTAGCTTCAGCGAAAATGGCTCCATGAGGTGATTAGTAACACTAAGAAGAAATACCGAAGGGGATGTGTATCTTCTCTACTTTCAATATGTGACTATTAGACACGGGTTGCAGAGCATCTGTATTGCATTGTCATCAATAGCAGGTAGCTAAGTCCTATGAGGCATCAGCTTAGACTGTGAAATCCAGCATTTCCCTGCTGAGATCAAGTCTTTAACTAATGGCTGAGGCCATCTGGTCCTGATGAGGAAAGGAAACAATCTGCAAGCCAAACGTTAAAGCATGTTATTTTACCGCTCGAGGGGTGTGAGTTTTTCCAAACATAGACATAGTGTTAGTGAGAGATTCCAGTCACGATAAGGCAGTCCATGTTATTGCTGTGACATGAGCAATCTCCTGTTCATCAGAAAGCACCAATATGTCATCTTGTTGGAGGGGGACTGTGGTTTTACAGTGGATATTGATACAGTTCCTCATCAGCAACACTCAATTCTGATATTTTTCAGCGTTGAAGTATTCACCATCGTGCTAGTCGCCATTTGTGGGTGTTTCACCGAGTGTGTTCTGGGGAGCATCTGAGAAAATCCTGTTTGTTTAACGTAGTTTGTTCATGGAGACCTATTTGGTGTTTTATTGTCAAATATAATCCATACAGTTAGAAGCTAAAGTAGTCTACCTCCTGTGACGCTACACACCAGGAAGAAGAATCAGAACAATCACACCAGGAAGAACAATCTCCAGCTTTTTGTGATTGGTTCTCACACCGCGACCATTGTGCATAATATTGAACTTTTTAGACTTTTCCCATTGCGGTACATCGTCGCCACCTCTCTCATCATACTGTGCATGCAGTTATTTGCTTCATAGACAACGAGGGGAATGATTCACCTTGTGAAATCATGTCTGGATTGCAACTATACTCAGTGATGTTGGCTATGTAGTTGACGTGGCGTAGTCTATAGGGAGGTGAAGCATAAACCAGGCGGTATACTTGCTGTGGAAATTAATTTCTGCAGGTCCTGATGGACAAAAAAGGTTTGCAGAAGAAACAAAGCCCCACATTGGCTTCAGACTCCATAGTGTGCAGAGGCTCGCTGGCCAAACTAGCCGAATTCTTCACACACTAGCCCCACTGTGTGACCGTCTGCCATTGATCTAAAATATCACCTCAAATGGAAAAGCTTTTAATTTCCTCTTCCCGCCTTTGGTCACAGCTCTGTGCTAACATCTCATCTAAACTCTCTGTTTGTCTGCTGGTTGGATTTAGCTGACGGACATACCATCTCATTTTTCTTCTTCTTTTTCAGGACAAACAGCTTCTAAATGCTCATATTCACTCAGCCGCCTTCGTCACTCTTTCACAGCCATTGTTTTGGTCACCTGCTATTTCTGGTTTTCCTAGGTTACGGCTAGGTTAGCTCTTTAATCTTCATGAACCCCCACTGGGTTGGCCTGCAAATAAACGAACAAAAGAAAGCTGCAGTGAATACAAATCTGTATGTGGTGCTGTGTTCAACTGTGTTTCGTCTTTGTCCTTTAGGCTAGCCTGTTAGCCACATCGGCTATATTAGCATTAGCCATCAGAATCAGAAACAGAAACAGGGTTTATTGCCAAATATGTTTTCACGTACAAGGAAATTTTTCTTGGTGTTTGGTGCATAACAATAAACAATAACAATAAACAATACACAATAACATAGTCAGAATAATAAAAACAAAACAAGAATAAAAGCAATAAAAGCAAGAATGCTAGCACAGATTCCCATTGATACATACATGGTATAAGCAGACAATGCAAAAAATAATCTTTGGAATTCAAACAGCTATGCTTCATAAAAAAAATCATTTTTGAAGTTTTTGAAACTTTTAGATATTTTATATAGTACATATAAATATATGTTAGCATCATTAATTTGAAGGGTGTGAATTGGACATCAGTTTCCTTATTGTTCAGCCTACTGTTCACACTATATTCTCACCCCGTTACTTGGCCATGCAACACTTTGGCTTCACTTTCCTTCTCGGATACTTGACACTGAACAGGACCTTCACCAGAGGCATTACCCCCTCAGATGACCTCACATCAGTCGGCTCAATCAAGAAAAATCACAAACACAGCTGAGCGGAGTGTAAATCTACAACGATGAATCACTTCCATACGCACTCATTATACTCACACACAAATATACATTTCTGCATTGCCTGTGCTCCGTATAATGACAATGCTCTGAAATTGCATTGTAGCTTAATTTGTAACAGCTTGACTCTCCTTTGGTCTCGAGGTTTCTCCTTCAGTGTCCAACGCTGGCTGACACATGATGTTCCTGCTGTTGGTGGATTTGAGCTTTTGTTTGAATAAAGTGTTTTTGCATTAATGGCGGGGTGCGGCACTCGCGGGAGCTGCAGGAACAATGGCTGCTGTGTAGACAGGCTGTTATTGTGAACCTGACTGTGTTAAGTATCACGATCACGGACAGGAAAGGCGAGAGAGTAGCGCACATGATATTTTACCACCTCGGATTCTGCAACGTTTTGGTAATGTTCAATGTGAACGGTAAAGTTTGTGTATGCATTTTAATTTAATACATTTTTCAGCAAAATAAATAGTTAAAATCTCATAGTTTGGGATTTTGATGGCACATTAAGTGAAGGCACATTCTCGTTTGACATCTATTTTGCTGTTCTCCTAACCACTCCTTGTAGGGAATCACTCTGAGACAACTGTTGACGTTATTTCTCATAGCCACAGTTTATTCAGCAAATGATCCCAAAACTATGCTGTGTTTGCAACCATAACTAATATATTAATCTCTGAACACACGTAGCAAAAAAGGATAGCAAAGTAGAGTAAACACATAAATGCTTGTTCTGTTGCATTTAGTTATCATGAAGTAATTGGTATGAATCTTTTTTGACGTTGCCTGATTTAAGGATTGATTTATTTGTCTGGCCCTGGAAATAAAAAAAATCAGTTGACCGTAGTTGTTTTTGTGCCCTCTATTGCGGTTTTATTTCTTTATTCTTGTATCTTTAATCTGTTCTTGCTTCCTTGTTTGTTGTCTTCATAGTGTCTTTGTAAATTATATTGACACTTTTGTGTAAAATGCACTTGAAATGAATTTGATTTGATTTGTTGGCAGATATAACTCCACACATGGAAACATTAGTCTGTTCCTGAGAAATTACCATGGGACTTCATAATGACCTCTCTCAGTGAGGGGCGGTGATAATGGCGTCAATAATGACGGCTTATTATCACGCAGCTGGAATCAAATTACAGAACTGGTGTCATGCTTTTCTGGTTGTTCCTCTTATTGTCATGTTTCTTTTCATCCCTCTCTCACCTTGCTATCTTTCATCCAGCTACAGATGTGATAACAGTCCTACGAGCTCCTCTTATCTCCCTTTTCTCACTTTGGTTTCTCATTTGAATTTCTACCCTGTCCCTTGCTCTCCAGAGTTACTGAGCGCTGCAAACCAGCCAAATTAAATCCTTCATCCTTGTCAAACAGGCCCCAAAACCCAAAAAGCTAATAATCCTAATCATTTTAAACCTTTGTGACCCTTCTGTTCACACGGTTTTGTTCTATTTGTACTACATATCTAGTAATCCATCCATCCATATTCTAGTGGGTCTCTTGAACTCAGCCTGACAGGGCTTACTTCTTGGGGGCCATCCTTAGGTTACTCTGCAGGCTTTGTTAAGTTGTGTGGTCAACTGTTGCCAGAGCAGATGGCTGTGCCTCTGCCTGTCTGTCTGTCTGTCTGCCTGTCTGTCTGTAGCATTTGGCACTGCTCATTTTGAAATGAATAATTGCACAGATAGCTAATCAAGACTAATGACTTTTTAACACTGGCTTTTCTCTCCAGAGGTGAACCCTCCCTGCTAGCCAGCAGATAAGATGCGGTGTGAATGGTCATGCTGTGTTGACAGAGCTGTCGACGGAGACACCAAGGTCTGGGCAGACACCCAACATATGGCTAAATGCCCTGTCATGCTGGCTGTGATATGCTTAACACACACACACACACACACACACACACACACACACACACACACACACACACACACACACACACACACACATGCATGCATACACTCGCATACACACATCTCTCCCCTCTCTCCCCCTCTCTCTCTACCCACCACGTCCCCTTTGCCAGAAGATTCATTTTGAATTAGGGCAGCAGAGGACATGAATCACGGTGTAATTGGCCTGGGAACCAGCGCTGGAGAAAACAAGCACGATGTTTCAATGTTCTGTCCAGGACATCTCGGATTAGGGTGACAATTTTGAACTGACTAGAGACTCTTTAGTCAATGTATGAAAGCCAAACTGAAGTTGCTAAATGAAACATTTTGACATCAATCATTTGTATAATCTCCGTAAACAAACAAGACCATCGGCAAGGAGATCGCAGCCTGTACCGGCTTCAGATTGTTTTACAGCACAAGACAGGAAGAGGGCGCTGTTCTTCCAGCACAAACATAGCAAGTGGCAACATCCTATTTGCGACAAGAAGCAATGCGGTTGATGGGAAATGGTTTTAATTTTGAGAAACATTATCACTAACAATACCACTAGGTGTGAAATAGAAGCTGCCAATCGTCTCTATAATGGTCTCATTTGTAGAATTAAATTAATTTATAAGTATAATTTAAGTTAATTTTAATTTAAGGTATCACATTTAATTTGACAATGATATATTGAGGCTACAAGTAGCACCTTTAAATTTACTTACTTACTTTATTAAAGGGGCACTATGACTCTTATCGACCTCTATGGGCGACCAAGGAATTGCAACAACATTGACAGTTTTCTGGCACAGCTTACGGTGGCCTGCGAGGGACAGGAATATAAAAGTCACTCAACAGAATGAGTAAGCTGGCTGAGTGGAGCAGAGATCCAACGGAAACGTCTCGTGTATATAGAGATAATATATCAAAACAATTAAAAAATAATACTGACTTGTCATTTGCTTTCTTGCTTGAGATGAAAGCAAATGACAAGCTGATCGCTCGCTTACGGCCCCGTCCTCCATCCTCCCTCTTTTTTAATGCAAGGAGGGGAGGGTGTCTCCAAAACTGAGTATGGGCCAGAAAGAACGTTTTTTGAAAGCCAGAAATCTCAGCCCTATCAAACCCCCACAGATATACTCTACTATGGTGATTTCATTTGATGAGACAGTAAAAATCGTACTTAACGCACCTTTAAAAATTCATTTACATAACGTGAATAACGTAAATAAAGTCCATTTTTCAAAATAATTTCCAAGGATAATCCAACACCTTGTTCACAAATAACTTGAACGTACTGTGACCTCTCAATGCACCAGCTCTACCTTTCTGGCAGGACCACTATGATGCTGATGCTGCCCTGGGTGAGCTACAGTCAGCCATGTTGGCATCCTGATGATTGATAATACCTTGGTGACAGACAGGGCAAGACTCAGCCAAAGACAGCAAAAGTCCAATATTACATTTCCATGGGGGAAAGATTTGTGAGGTCTATATCATCATCTTGGAACAGGAGATATTTCTTTATATTTCTTTATAGTGTAACTCACACAGTTCCAGCTCTCTGTCTCGCCTCGTGATAAAAAAACGTACGCGTGATGCTTTTCTGAACTCCACAAACCCGTATTTCTTCAACAAAGAATGCGCTCTTATTGTGACGAGGCAGCCGTGACCCCCCCGATTCACATCTCTCATTCAGATTTACATCTCCCTTCCCTGTTCCCGATCTAATTTGGTCCTCCCTTTAAAAGTTATCAAGCTGTTTTATTGTGGCGACGGCAGGCTGAAGTCGTATGGTATCTGCGTCTAGCCCCGGTGACGGCCCTCGCTCAGCGTTATGGATCTACCAGCTGTGTGTGAGTGGCTATCGGGGCATCTAGGGAAGATTGAATGAGCGCTGAAGGGAAAGCACCGGTTTTTATTTTTGGTTTGGAGGGCCTCATGTGGCCCTCTGAAATCCCCTCAGGACCAACCTTACCCCCCCTCCCCTCATATCTGTTCAATAACGGAGAGATTGTCTGATAAATGTACTGCTTATGTTCTTTGCTCTCTCAAGTACTTTGTCATAATAAATTTGTATTGTTAAAAGCATTTTTATAAATAAATGTGACTTGACTTAAATCACTACATGTGCACACACACGCACACGCACACACACGCTTACATACACGGAGCATTATTTTCTTGACCTGTTAACTCGAGTTTAACCTGTTTTCGGGGTGACTCGTGTAAACGTCATGACCCGGTTAGAATAACCTGTGTGAGATCACATGACGTGTGTTATTTGACAGACTGCAGACGGACGGTATGAAGCGTCAACACCGAGGCATTCGTCCTTCACCGCTGCGATGGGTAATATGTTTTCAGTGTATATGTGACACATGGTCTGGTCTGTACACTGGGAAGACCACGTAACTGTAGTGTTCATATTGTGTTATTACATTTTAACATGTACCTTTATTTATGGACAGAGAATCCCAATGGCTTGATGACTGAGAAGCCTGGTGTAACGTTTGAGGCACGTCAGGATTCTCCAGGATCAGTTCAGAACTTAGTAAAAATGTACTAATATAATGTACTAATGTAATGTACTAATGTACTAACTAGCCGACTTGACAAGCCGCCAAAGGGTGCTAGTTAACAAAATCTTTCTGGCTTTAGTTTTTCGCCGTCAGTGCAAACTCACGCAGGGTTATGGGTACATTTTGATGCCAGAGATAGGGGGAAGCTATAGGGGGTTGCACCTTTCCATACATTTTTTGCTGATTCTGTTAATTGGTTTATTAATTACAACAGGATCTCAATCACAGGGTATCAAAAGTGCAGCTTAACCTGAATCAGAGCTTAACCAGAGCGTGGAGAGAGACTCCCATGCCCGTGTGCGTCTACAATAACCCCTCACCAACTCTTCTTCTCTGCTTCTTTCCCAGTCCAACCTAATGTTTAGCAGGGGAATAGTATGTAGTCGCTGTGGGGTACTGAGAGAGATCGCCGTACGCTTGTCCACGTTCACATCTATTAAAAGTCTCCTCATGGCTCCCCGGGGAAGGATTACGGAGGGGAAAGCTAAACCATGCCACCCAAGGTAGTTCCACCAACTTTGACCTTTTTGTGACGTCCCATCTCTGGCTGTCAAGCTCGTGTCATGTGACCCGTCTCGCCACAGGGCGGGGGTCACGGCTCAGTTCCTTCTCACTGGAGCTCTTCACCGTACTTTCCCACCCATAGTGCGCACTTTGGGTTATTTGTCTACTAAGGAAAAATTGGTAAACTCTGCATCCCTCGATTACTCTAAAAATGTGTATGTGTGAGTAGTATTACTATGTATGTGTGTGTGTATGGCTGGGTGTTGGTCCTAGCGCACAGCGAATGTTTCTCATGAGGAGAGGGGTTTTTCCATGTTATGAGTCAAGTCTGACTGACAGGGGCAGCGGTCAATGTATTTCACTTTTATGTCTACAACTATATATTTATATACAGTACCAGTCAAAGGTTTGGACACACTTACTCATAGAAAGGGTTTTTCTTTATTTGTACAATTTTCCACTATTTTAGAATAATAGTAAAGTCATCAAAACTGTGAAATAACACAAAAGGAATTATGCAGTGACCAAAAAATAAAAATAAAAATAAAAACTATCTTATATTTTAGATTATTCAAAGTAGAAACCCTTTGGCATTAACAAGCAAAGAAATTCCACAAATGAACTTTTAAAGGCCACAATCACTATGTGAGTGTTTAAAATGATGATTTAATCATTGTGGTTCAACATTCTCCACCTCTAAAGTCTAAATGAAAACTACTTGTTGGGGGTGCATTCAATTTAATTAAAATGTAAGTTTTGAAAATAAATTCATACACAGGCATCAACTTCTCTATTTGTCTAAGAATATTTCAAGCATTTAAGCATCAAGCCTTCATATCAAAATGTCATGAGAAAATCATGAGAAACAGAAACAGGTGTGTCCAAACTTTTGACTGGTGCTGTATATATATGTAGCTCTGCAGCCGTCAGTCGTCAAGGATTTACTCTGTTTGACAGTCAGAGAGGCAAATGTGAAAACAGCCTTCTTATTTCATCGTCCGGAGTGTAGGCTAACATTTGGTGGATGCTTTTTCCCCAGGTGCTTTCCAGAGCCACATTTCTGTTCATTAAATGGTGGGTCAGTGGACTAAGGCGCATACTACATAACCGCAACATCCTGGGTTTGAATCCGGCCCGGGGACCTATGTCATCCCTCCTTTCTCACCCAATCTTTCCTGTCTCACTGTACAGCTACTGTCAAATAAAAGGAAAATGCCCAAAAAATATCAATAAAATGTATTTATAAAAAATGTAGATATAAAAAATTATAAAATTTAGATATAAAGAAATATATCTAAAATTTGTATTAACCTTTATACATCCAGGGAAAGTGAACTGAGCGTTCACGCTCTTTTCCAGCAACTCTCCTTCACATTCAAACAGTTCACTCAGTCACACCTGGGAGCTAACCCTGCACACCCACAGTCTTCTACTGTTGGCCACTGAGAGTAGTAGTCGGGGGTGAAGTGCCTTGCTCAAGGGCATGTTGCTGTTGCTGCTGAGGGAGTGGAGAGCGTTACTCATGCACCCGCCCCCGCCCACATTTTCCCAGTCAGTCTGAGCATTTCAACTGGTGACCTTGCAGTTACAAGCCTGCTGCTCTAAACCCATGTGGATCACTTCAGATCAGAGCAGCAGCTATCGTCTTAAATTTGGGCCTTTACATTGACATTTGCAGAAATGTGGTTTTCGGTTCGCATAGGAACAAGCGGTCAAGAAATGTCTGAAATCTTGGCAAACACACTGGGTGACCCTGTCCAAGCCATGAGAAGTTCTGTGCAGTGTCTGCCATATCTGAAACATCCAACAGGAGAATGTCTTGGCTTAACACTAAGCTAATAACACTGTGTGTCAGATTCCAAGTGACATGTGTTGAACTTGTTTTCTCGTGACTAAATATCTGTTAACGCTACCAGTAACTATTTATAAAGGGAGTCTACTTGTATAAGTTTATGCTTGGTCACTTCCTTTGGTGTTGCATCCAACCCATGTGTCCTGTACATTCACCATCACACCTATGAAATGAGACCATTTGAGGCAGAAACTTATGAAACACATATATGTGTGAGGTGCTCACTTTCCCCTTTTTCCCAAGTTAAATAAGTTCCTCTGGGTATGAGAAAAACCCCAACCTCTGGAGGGTCAGCCAGGAAAGTCCAGTCCAATATAGTCTGATGGCTTACACCATTGACCACAGTAAAACCAAAATGTCGGAAGCTTGTTTGTGTTCGGGTTTGAGCCAAAGCTTCAGAATCGTACAGGAGGGGGCAAGCTTGTCGTTACCTTCCTCAGATTCTCTCCTATATGGGATCTGACACATTTAGTAACATTACCTTGGTTTAAAATCAAATCTAGAGAAATCAGTGGAATTCTCCTCTACATAAGGTTTTTCATATGAGACCTGGCATAGCCTGGATTAATACATTTGATATTTTTGTACACTGCGGTCAAAATACGTCCACTAAAAGTGCTTGTTTTTGTCACTGACAGGCTCAGATTGTTATTTGTGTTCTTATTCAAATGTCTGACAACATTACTGAAAGGATCGCTATAGAAATAGACCTTTTTTTAACCAAAAAACTAAAGTCTAGCTCAAGGAGAAGTCCCGCTCTGAAATGGACAGTGGACAAAGGTAGTCTATGAAAGCGGGAGGGTTGACTTGTTGCAGGAAGAGGTCTATTTCTGTAGCGATCCTTTCTGTAATGTTGTCAGACATTTGAATAAGAACACGAATAACAATCTGAGCCAATAACAATCTGAGCCAATCTGAGTCAGTGACAAAAACAAGCACTTTTAGTGGACGTACTTTGACCGCGTGCACTTGCCCCTACAGATTACGTTGCAGCCATTGAGCCCGTTTTGTGACTGCCAACTGAGCTGATCTACCGGAGCAATTCCGACACTTTTTGGACCTATTTTGCGGTATAATAGGTGATTTTGTGGATATAGAGGCCAGGTTTAAAAATCCCGGAATTCTCCTTTAAATTACTTAGTAAAATGTCCTTTTTTACAGCGCGGTGTGCTCTCCCACAGCCTGACGAAGATAAAGCATAAAGCAGCAAGGAAGAAAATTCACACCATCTCCTCTGTCACCGGGAGGCGTTCCAGATGTGTCGGGAAACGCACCAGATGACACGGCAGACAGTAAATGCAATAATACACTCAGAATGATGGTAAACAACGAGCAAGTTGAGAAACAGCAGTGGCCTTAACTTATGTTGTTTCAGGCCTGGGGGAGCGAAATTATGATGTGCTTCAGAGAGCTTTAGAGGGATTCGTCTGAACTCTCCTCTCCGAGGTTCATCAGAGTTCAGAGAAATGTCGTCTTCAAAGGCCCCGGACCTCAAATACTCTTGCACGGAGTTACACTGCAAAAAAAATGTCAGTCTTAACAGGTTCAAGCATATATTCAGTATTCGTCTTATATTCTTAAATCTTAAAACAAGAGAAACAATCAAACAAAATGTGTTTCCAATGTAGGTCAAGTGATATTATCTTGAAAAAAGGGGAGTGATTTTCTTTATTTCAAGATAGCACCACTTGATTCAGAACAATTCTTGAAGCAAAATTGAAAACAAGTGTAATATTCTTACCACAACGTGACATTATTTCACTTTTTTAAGAGAAATGACGTCTATCCACCTCTATCACCAACCAAGGAATTGCAACATCATCGATGAGTCAGTTTATTTTGGCCTGTAATTGACCCAAATAATAAAATCACATTTTCACAATAGAGACAAGTATATATAGTGAAGGAGTAATATATCACTAAGCCAAGTACTGGAAAAATTTGTTTCACACTTGTAGCATCTCAGCACCAGGCGAGATAATCGCTCAGTTCATTGGTATTGATCAACCACCCTATCAAACCCCTGCATGTTGAAATACTAAGAGAACAGTTTTTTACAGTGTGTTCAGAATGGCGGCGTAGTAATGGCCTCCTGTGCGTGTCTGCCTCGCTGGAGGAGAGGAAATCAACTTTCCACTGACGTTAATGATGCTTGTCTATTGAAGTCTAACGACGGGGCAGCGAAGACAGTCTGCACAGATCAATGTCGAAGAAAAACGGCTCATTAAACGGGGATCAATATCAGCCTGTTGCACACGACGTCTCCCAAAATGGACCGTGAATGATGACATCCCTCCCCTCCTCCCCCTCCTCCCCCTCGCTCTACTCTCTCTTTTCACACTGTGCTAATAAACAAGGATATATCACGTCCTATTCTCCTGCAACAGAGCAACACAAGAATCGTTGTTGATAAATGATGATATCCGCCTCTTTCTGCATTCTCTCCCGTTCAAACACCGTGTCTGTGTGTTTGCGTGGAAACCTGTGCAGAACCCGTGATCAACCTGTTTCCAATAGCGGCGTCCGTGACCCCCTTCCTCCGCCGTAAGGTTAGGGAAACACTCGGCCCCTCGGCCATGATGGATCTCCGCCTTCCAAAAACCTCCGAGGACTGTTTACGCTAACGCCTGTCTTGCGTGATGGAGCAGAGGGGTCTTGTGGGGATGTGGTGGTTTCTGCGGCGGCAGGAACTGGGAGCTCTTTCATCCGTGGTGGCGCGTAGACATTTTTCTCCCTCAACAATGGCACTGCCTCGGACTCTCCCTTTTTGCTTTCAAATGAAAAGAGTGATTATTCCAGGCAGCTCCAGAGTCGGTCGTCTGTAGGGGGGTAGCCGGGGCTCGGGCTGCGTTCGGGAAAAGGTCACCGCGGAGTCACAGAGTCCAGGGATTCAAACACATGTTGCTGGAAACGGATCACAGAGTGTGATGTGGTCAAATGTGAGGTTAGCCAGGTGTGCTGCCTGGACTTGACTTCTTCTTCTTCTTTGGTGTACATTCCCCAGCAGACGGATTGACGTTGAATAAAGTTTCATACGACAGTCTGCACCAATGTTGAAAACCTAGTATATATGGTACACTATAGGGCCAAAAGGTCAGTGGACCCCCCTACTAGTTATTGAGTTCAGGTGTTCCTCAGGGTTTGGGCTTGGCCCCTTAGTTGGCAACAGTTTGGGGAAGGCCCTTGTTGTGTGGTTGCATTTTTATTTTTGGATGATCTGAACTTTATGTGCTTGTGTGTTTGTGTGACTTTGCGTACATCTATGTGTGTGTGTGTGTGTGTGTGTGTGTGTGTGTGTGTGTGTGTGTGTGTAAATTTACACTTTCCTTCTCAGCATCAATTCCACATCCATAACAATTGATTGGGGATGTTTCTGTATCTCTGTGTGGTTCAGACAGTTATAATTACTTATTCTTAAGTTTTATTTGAGTGTGTGTGTGTGTGTGTGTGTGTGTGTGTGTGTGTGTGTGTGTGCGACTGTACGTGCATGTTCACTTTCTCTTCCAGCATCCGTTCCATACACGATCCTGAGCAGGAAACAACATGTTCGCGTCTTCTTCCTCTGGCTTTGATTCAGGAAACCAGAGGAATCACATTCAGATTCTGAACACGTCCCGTTGACATCCTTCACTGTCACTATGCACACACACACACACACACACACACACACACACTGCCCCTGTGTGGTTTCGCAGCCAGCATGTTTCCCATTACCTTCCATTCAGCCATCCGTGTATTAAGTTGTTCAAAGATGTCGAGTTAAGAGCCCCAAATCACACCGGATTACCCACAATCCCCGACACCAAATCAGCCGGGCAATTTATTGTCCAACCTGGTTATGTTCTCCGTCTCAGGTGATTTGGGTTGATGGCTGCTGTGCGCGTGACCGAAGCAGCCTGGTTTCATGTGGTTACGACTTGATTTCAGACTGGAAGCGACTTACAGGGAATCTCTCCTACGGTTACGTTTCAGGTATTTAGCGACTTAAAACCGGAGCAGACAGAAGAAAAGTTGAATTCCTACATTACCAATATCACAAACAACTACTAGATGGAGAAGTAAAGTGTTTTTAATTGTCCTCATCAGCAGCAGACCGGTCTGATTTTGACCAAACTTGGAGGGATGATACATTTTTGGCTTTTGCTATAATTAAAGGTCACGATTTTTTCCCCCGATGTTGATTAAACTTGATGAAGCATCCTGTTGCTGATTGGCCTGAGGGATGCCTGCCTCATTTGTGATTGGACGACATGTTTCATATTGCAGATGGATAGCTACGTGTGCTATTACGCTGCTATGCTGCCTGAATGCACGTAGCGACTGCACGGTGAATACATGTGATACAGCCCCGTGTGTTTAGTCTATCATGTACACACACTGTCTCCTTGAACTGTGTGTGAGGTCCTGCTGGACAATATGTGTGTTGCTATGTCAGCTGTTGGTATGTCTCTCCATCAGCACCACCAACACAAACATACACGCTTTTATTATTGCGCTTGAATAACGTGTTTCTGAGTGTAATTTCCCCACTGGACCTGTTTTATTGGTCACAACTGGCTTGTTATGTGTTATCTAGCGTTATTGAACACATTTCAGCCCGTGGCCCGAGACCTCTCCGTGTTCGGTCAGACAATAAAAACAAACCCGGCTCCTCAGCGGGACCGCATCGGGGCAATGTGTTCACTAAACTACACATTAATACATATTCTTGTCCATATGTCAGCCACCTCCGTCAGGACCGGGTCCCGGCTGAGTAAGCACAATATAGAAATCCCATAATCATTTCTGAATGTTCCCCAAAAGCCCAAAACACGCACCTTTGACCCTCTAAACCTCCTGGTCCACGTCCAAAACCACGTCTCATGTTGCTTGCGTGTACCAGAGGAGGAAGCCCGTACCGTGAAATGAATCCAGCTCGCCGTGGTTCCACGTTATTAGAGTTGACAGTTTTATGAAGCTGCGCGGGACTCCCCGGTGCTGTGGACGCGTAATGAACCGGCGCAAATGAACGCTCTCGAAACCTCAGGTGTTAAGAGCTCGGACGGGGACGTTAATGGGTTTACGTGTGCCTTTTCTTATCTGCCCGCTAGGCTGGAAAACGGGCGTAAAAAGTCAAGTGGGAGTCCTGTTGAATTATCCAACGAGCCCTAGAAATGCCGCAGCTCCTACGCGGGGCTGAGATGATTGGCGTGAGGTTTTGGCCAGGTTCTGTTTCAGCTGGTTCAGTCTGGCAGCCCCCTGAGCGGCGAGGCTAGACCGGTGTGTATTTCCTTCGGTGGAAAATGAGGTTGCATGGCCTGCAGTTGTACTTATTCCACCTGCCTGGGTGTGGCGGTGCTGTTTTTTATTACCGTCAAGCCGAGTCAGATAATTCCTCGTGATAGTCCTTTGCATTAAAACAAATCCCCAACCTACCCGGACACTTCCTGCCAGGCTTTTCTACCTTAAATAAGTAAAAAGTTCAAATAAAATGTATTTTTTTGACAGCAGGTTTTCTGAAGAAAGAGACACATGTAATCGGTTATATTTCATACAATTTTATTGAAAAGGGGAGTATCATAGGTAACCTAGTGCCTCTTGGTTTACAAACAGTGAAAATACAGGGGGGTAATACTCTTAATTCAGCTTATATGAGGAATTTGTGTCAGAAGCTGCCTCAAAAGAATTAAGCTTTTATTTCACATTGTCTTGGAGGCAAAAGTTTGATCAATTCATGAACACGCTAATGGCCAGTACACGTGAACGTGGACGTTTAGGGATTTCAGTCCCTGTGTCACTCAATGCAGAGAGCAAGGCACTAGCAGGGTTAGGGGTTAATGTACGTATACACTCTTAGCAGTGTAAGACAATGATGTTGTTACAGCTGAAAATATAATAACTTCCTATTAACATAATAAAACATTCACATAACAACAATTTGAAGTTAATTGTGTAATAACCCTTTTAGCGTAATCAATTTCCCATTAATGCAATAAAGGTTAACTTACATTTTACCTGTTAAAATAATAATTATTGCATTATTGTATTGTATTACATTAACAGGAAGGTTGGATTTTTTAAAATTGTAATCCATTTACAATCCAGTCCCCCATACATATTCATCCCTTTGCAGCTGTAACAACACAGTTAATTTGTGATTGGGTGACAGTTGTGTATTGAGTTGGACTATATAACATTTCAGTTCAGCTGTCAGTAATGTAATAAAACCCAATAAAGCCAATATATATTATAATGATTATGTTTACAAGAAAAAAGGTTGTTAACATTAACAGTCAGTATAGCTTTTATTTTGTTAATTGAAATGTCATCACTTTAACTATTGTTAATAGCTGTAACAAGGCATCCACCAAATAGCATATGTTTATGTTACATGTAAAAAAAGACCAACATAATCACCATAACCACCGTGACTTCCGCAACAAATCCCCCTCCCCCCCCAAAAACAAAAAAAACGCATGGCAACCGTTGAGCGAAATTGAAAAGCACACAGAAAACACATGGGAGCTGGGAGCGTCCAGATTGAAAGCACATGTCGGTCCCTCGGTCCTCGGCTCAAAGGTATTGTTCTCTGTTTTGGCTCAATAGCTCCACTGACACATCATACATCAACCTCACTAAAAATATAAAAACATCTAATTACTGGCGTTGGGGAGGGATGACCGGTGGGCCGACCTGGATAATTGCCTGACTGGAGAAACGCAACCATAATAGCGGAGTTAGCTTTTGGATGCATTCAGTATGTTGGATGGAGGTGTAGATTTATTTGATTTACCCACGTTACATCTGTGGGTGGGTTCCCTCGGGTGACTAACAAGAATATACCCCAGGAGAGGAGGACGAATCAGGGCGAAGGGCGATATCGACTTTGACGTACGGGACCAGATGTTTCCTTCTGATGTTTTTTTTTAATCACATTATTAAAAATAAAAAAAAGAGAACTTGCTGTTTTTTGCTGGTTTGGAAACGGGGGAAATGTTGCATACTTTGCAGTCACATAGTCACACATGTGGAATATTGCATAAAAACACTGTAATACTGCTTTATGGTACAGTACTCTATGGAAGAGCCTTCATTTAGTACTGCCTACATTGCATTAAAAAGCACTTAGTACGATTATACGCGATAAAAAAATAAAATCATTACATTTAAAAGACACATTTGATAATAAAGTGGCTCAGATATATATAAAAAGGATAATCAAAAGCCCATTCCCTTAGAATGTGACGTCGATCTTTCAGGTACAGTGGCGACGCATCAGCTTTTCTTTCCCACCATGGACGGGTGTTGGTATGAAAACACTGCCATTAAATTCATTTGTCCCCATAAAAAATGTTTATCCTCTTCCTCTCTTTGTTACGATGCACAAAACTGTATGAAACATCTGGAATTATGTTGTGAAAAATGATCTATCGTTCGTAAAAAAAAAATAAAAAATAAAAAATAGAAATGAATTTTTTTGAGGTTGATAGGTTTCATATTGCATGTTTTGTTAAATAAATATTTGGTTTCTGTTTCTGTTCAAGAACTGAGCTGCACTGATAGGTCCCCTTTAACTAGTCTTCATCAGTATGGCCGTAGTCTGACAACACTATTTTGCAGGCTGATATTTCTCTATTGATTGTTTCGCGACCGGGAAAGAACAGAATTACATTGATATAAGACGTAGCCACGGCAACCGATCCCATCCCGTCACAAATCTTGCATAAAATATACAGTGAAATCCATTCGCCTGGACGGCTCCGACCCCAAACGCAGCACCATGTGATCAGTGCTTTCTCCTTACTAGTTTGCTTCTATAACTGACGGTGCGGCGTGCTCGTGAGACAGCGCGAGACATTCATGTTAGCATAACCTGCCCTGATTGGTCACCTCTTATGGAGTGGGCTAACCCTATTGGCCAGCCTGTGTCCCTATCCCACGACCCCTGCAGCCAGTCCTGGGGTAACGCCGTGTCCATGTCATATCACAACATCGCTTTCCATAAGTAGAGTTGATTGTATTGGTGTAAATATAACTGATATTTGTTTTTATTTTTATTATCTTGGACTGCTAACACCAGTGAATTTGCTGCCGTGTTGACAAGTGGGAGATATCGTGAGCGTTTTTCCCCCCAGTCGGCAGC
This sequence comes from Hoplostethus mediterraneus, assembly GCA_034670385.1. NCBI lineage: Eukaryota > Metazoa > Chordata > Actinopteri > Trachichthyiformes > Trachichthyidae > Hoplostethus > Hoplostethus mediterraneus. Next base: position 191,607 of record JAXDDW010000184.1, read on the forward strand.
TCGTATTTACGATAAATCCGACATGACATGAACGCGGCATTACCCACAAAGCTCAAATCGTTCCTCGACAGGTAAGAAAACACTATATACACACGCATTCAGAGTTAGTCAGTGTACACTCAAACACAAACACACAACACACATTCTCACCCGACGCTCACACTCGTATTTTCCATCAACACGCATCCCGACATTCCCACGTAAGGTATAATTGCACTTGGTGCTGACACAGAAGGAAGGGGGCGGAGCCTGCGTGGGGGGGAAAGCTGTGTCCAGCAGCGGGACCGGTGGCAGCGCTGGAGACGGCACGGTGCTGGCGGTGAAGTGCTGGTTCTGCAAGCGGTCCAGAAGAGGAGGACGGGGACATACAGCGCGTTACATACATCCATAGCAACGGTTGGGTGAGGGAGGTGTGCACAGGTTCAGTTGCCAGGACCTGTCGATGTACGATCCCCCCACGTTTAGTTTTTGTTGTTGTTGCGTCTTCTGGATTTCTTCACCCTGGAGGGAGATACAGACGGACGAGTATATAAATTAGACTGAATGGAGCAACATTTCATATGGCAGCCTAATGGTTCGACAAGCAACAGGGACCAGTGATGCCAACGCTCTTCCAAGGAAGGCAGCTACTGGTCGCTCGAAAAGCTGTTAAAGCCGCCAGATGACATCATACGGTAATTTGCTCGTCACTTTTGAGAAATAAAGTCTGAAGAAGTCAGATAGTTTGGAGACAAAGTTGGCAAGTTGTCAACAGGGAAAATCGGTGGTTCTGGACCAGCTGGGAAACGTCGTATCTATGAACATGAAGCAAGGCGTTGCTGGGAAAGAGCACGCACGCTTCGCAAACCCTGCCTGGATTAATAAAGATCAAGGAGAAAAACATGAGACAACGTCGGTCGGACATGTTGGGGGACTCAGGTGTTGGCACGCGGTTCTGATAGGTGGACATCATGCGTGTGACTGCAGGAACGTGAGGCGGGGCGGTGCTGAGAAAGAGCAGGTACGCTGGATAAATAACAGTTGAAAGGAGCTGAGGTTGTGGTTTTCTTAACGGCGGGGACGAGGGTTGATTTTTTTCTCTCGGCAGAGTGGAAACAGCTTGTGGACGACGTGACGTTTAAAAAAACTCTGCGCTGAAACCAGTAAAACCCTCCCAGGCAGGGTGGCACTTCCTCTAGGTCGGGATGGCAACTTCCTGACAATTCAGTAGCGGTGGCGGTAGTTTATTATAGTTTATTGTATATATACTGTATGTGACTCACGACATATGCTGTGGGACACCCAGAGCCTTTACCGAGACACTCAACAACATGTCGTAACACTGTAGTCGGTGACATCATGTCTTCACATTTCTGCATCCGAGGTGTTTACGGTGTTTTAAAGACGCAGACTGGCGATAATCACCGACAGAGATGTGGGAAACTTCTTTTACGAGGAATGCAAACATTTTAACAGCGTAACCCGTTAAGAGCGAATAGGCTGGAGCAGCTTTTATTATGGTTGTGTAAAAACCCGCAACTGTGACAACTTAATTGCCGATGTTAAATTAGTGATGATAATTAAGTGGAAAATGCTTATATGAAGAAAAAAAATATATATATCATGTTGAAAGAAATTAAATACACAGATTTGTGAACTGGCGCCAAAATGGCCGACGCTTCTAATATACATCTGATGTCGTTTGCAGTCTATGCAATATTCTATTAAAACCTCAGACATGTGCAGATGAGAAACGAGGAAGCAGAAATACCAGCGTCAGATTTATCACCGTTCCTACTCGATACAAATCACTTCACAGACAGTAACTCAGCCTCTTATATCAACCCAGTTAGTCACATCAGAGAGTAATGGCAGGCAGGAAATTGAGCACCGCCATGTTTATTTCTTCTTTAGAAGCACTATACGCTGAGATTTCTGTCTCTCTCTCTCTCTGTGATGCCGAGCGAGCGAGGGGCTTCCTCCTTACTTGTTAATGGCGTTCTTTAAGTACTGCTGCAGCCACTTGGTCTCCGGGTTGATGCACACTTCCCTGTTATTCTTCAGCTTGGCACTGTGGGAGAAATAAAGAAACACACGAAAAGGGTTTGAAGGGCTTCACATCTCCACATTTTCACTTATGGATATGTGCATTGTGGGAAAAGTACCCAGAATGCATTACTCAATATTGCAAACTGATTTGAAACAGAACTGATTCGACTGTCTAAAACAATGACAGATAATAACTGCAGCAATAACCCAGGATGTGTTTTGCAGGGGAATTTAATTTTCCACCCGTATCATTTGGTGCCCGTTATCCAAATGAGAGTAGGAGGAGATGGAGAGGAAGGAAAATGCTCCAGTGTACTCCAAACCCTTTGTTTTTAAATCAGATACAACGATATGAGCTGTACTATATTTCACCTCTCGGCTTCCTCTCAGTCAGCCTGCAGATTAGATCTACTGTAGCATGTTTCAACGGTAACGGGACCCCTTTAATTAAGATTGAAGGGCCTCGAAGAGGCTCATTGATGGTTCTAGTTTCTTGTGCAGGAATACTTCGTCAGGGCACGTGGCTGTTGCACGAATCAAACCTGGGACGTTTTGGTTACAGTCCACCATTTAATTTAAAAGACTGAATGATTACTCTGCCAGATTGCAGGCTTTCAGATCTCACTTTCTGTTTTGTATTGCCTTCTATCATTACAGAACTGCTGTAGTTTTTTCCATCGGTTATTTTGTAAGGTGGAGGATTTCCTTCACATGCAAACTAATTTGTGTGAATGCGGTTGACTGTCTTGATGACAATGTAATCCGATATTTAATGAAGATCTACCTCAGAAGCAGCTGAACTTCATCTCTAAAACCTCAGAACATCCCACAACACATCCCAGTTAAAACCACACATGACAGGCTGCCTCCCCAATGCTGTCAGTGGAAAATCACACTGATGCCTCTTAATTCAACATCTGATAACCTGCATTAACTTCAGCCAACAAAGGAACATACATGAGTGGAAATATTTCAGATTAGTGAATTTGTTTTTTTTGTGCAAAGTATAAATATTGTTTTCTACAGTCTCAGTGAACACCAGCACAGCTCAAAAAGACTGGATATATAGTATGAGAGATGATTTTAAATGCTTAGCTCTCTGTCAGTATCTATGGCAGTAAATCACTTTCATATTTGATTTTTTTTACGGCAGCTCACCTCATAAAACAGCTAGATTTAATCTCTGGAAACCCCAGAAGATCCCACAACACATCCCAGTTTAAACCAGAGGATTACAGCACATAACAGGCTGTCAGCTTCACATCCGCAGTGAAAAATCACTAACCAGCATTAACTTCAACCAACAAAGGAACTTAAATACAACTGTTCTATATATATAACACCACTGAACATGAATGAAAGAATATCCCAATAGTACGTTATGTTTATAGTCTTGATCGGGCCTTTGACTGTATATTTGACGATATATCAAGATAATATCTGAGGTTCTATGAAGCCTCGCCTACGAAACAGCTCAGCTTAATCTGCGAAAACCTCAGAACATCCCGCAACACATCCCGGTTGAAACCCGGAGGATTACTACACATAACAGGCTGTCACCCTCCGGTCGGCAGTGAGGAATCACAACTCTCTGTTTCTACTCAGGGACAGCTGCGAGGGAGGCATCCACCGCGGAGCCCACTGTGTGCTCTGTAAAGCTTCCTCTACACTGCAAGAAAACACATCTTAACAAGTCATTTAATCCAGGACGGAGGGCTAAAGTCTCAATTTTCTTGAAAAACATCTGTTGTTTTACTGCAGTTTGTTTCTAGAAACAAGAGGCAATATTTTGAAACAGTGACTGCATGTTAAAAAATCGTATAGATATCGCCCCGGGATATAGACCAAGCATTAAATACATTAAATACATTATTACATATTTAAGCTGTGCACAAACAGCTGTAAATATCAGAAATATACACCAGAGAAGTACAAAATAATGCTTTAATTTCCTTAAACTTTCCCTGATTTTAGCCTAGTAAACCATTTATACGTCTTTAAACAAGCTGAATTGTGTTAAAACAAGTGGAACTATTTCACCCAATTAACAGATTTCCCAAATTGGATTTCACGACTCAATACGAGATCATGTTTGTCAGGACGGATATTTTTTGCAGCACGCTGACGGACTGGAGTAAGGGCTGCTGGGACGTCAGAACGATCTGGCTTCGTGATGAACAGCTTTGGGCTTTCGGAGGGCCGGCCCCGTTGATGGAGAGCCGGACCAAATATTTAGGAGAGGATTTGCTCCGTTATCAGACGCCGCTCGGCGAGTTTCAGATCTGCAAGTGCCCGGGGTAAACAGGAGGCGGCGAGAGGGCTCTCACCCCCTCCGAACATATGGATCTGACACCTCTGTGGCAAAAGGTCGTGTTTGAGAGTTAACAACTCCGAGGGGTAGCGCCTCGCCGCCTCTCTCTCGCCTCCCTCCTTCCCTCCGTCGCACGACCTTGCAAATTAAACACATTCCTCTTCGCCTCAAATCTGCTTCTTCTTCACTGCCTCAACGCTTTCTGGTTCAATTTGTGACAACCTCTCTCCCCGATACCCCTTTAATATGCCACCTTCTCCCCCATACACACACTTATAGGCTTTTCACACTTAACCCTGGGCTAACTTTAACCTACACTACTTTAACCCACACTAGTTTTCTTTAACCCTGGGCTAACAATTGACCCCGGGTATTCAGTGTTGACACTGTAAGCTTGTAGACCCCGGGTTAACGTTTAATGCTAATGATTAAATCGCTGTTACTTTCTAACCCCTGTTACATTCTAACCCTGTTACATTCTAACCCCTGTTACATTCTAACCGCTGTTACATTCTAACCCTGTTACATTCTAACCCCTGTTACATTCTAACCCGTTACATTCTAACCCCTGTTACATTCTAACCCTGTTACATTCTAACTCCTGTTACATTCTAACCCTGTTACATTCTAACCCCTGTTACATTCTAACCCCTGTTACATTCTAAACCCTGTTACATTCTAACCCCTGTTACATTCTAACCCCTGTTACATTCTAACCCCACAACATTTCACACTATTGTTCTTAGCACCGCGTTTCGTAGCAGGGTTTATTAACCCAGGGTTAAAAGCGCGTGTTAACCCTCTTTCAAAAATGCAAGTGTGAAACGCTGCTTAGCCCGGGGTTAAATGCATCCTTAACCCAGGGTTAAGAAAGATGTTAGCCCGGGGATAAGTGTAGCGTGAAAAGCATATTAGATGAATGAATCAGCAAATGGCCAGGCTTCCCCCTGAACTTAAAAGAGCGATTCGGGAGCGTGACTCGACCAGCATCTGTAACTGGATCTCTGTTTGTTTTCCCTCCAGGGATGTCCCCTCGCCCCCCTCCTCTTTTATTTTATTAGGGGTGCCTGGCTAATCCGTTTGGGAGGTATCTTGTGTTTTGATGTGTCTCCCTCCATCCTGTTTATCTGTCTGCTGGTCTGGTCACCCGGCTGACCGACCAATCGTCTGCCCTAATTGACTTGGCTGGAATTTGAGGGCCTGCAGTTCCACAACCAGCAGGTAGTAATTACTTCACAGCAAGTTAATACCAACAGCACGCTGGGGCGTAGGGGGGTTGCAATGAGGGGGGGGATGTGGGTGGAGGAGGGGGGGTGGGGGAAGAGAAAAGGTTTAGTGTTACTGCCTGTCTTTCATCTGCCTCAATAGAGATATCGGGGCAGCGCTCTGCTTCTCCCTCCTGCTGCTCAGGGCTCCTCGCCTAAGTGACTCCTTCACTCCACTGGAAGGAGGTTAGAGTAGGGGGGGGGGTGGGGGGTCCTCTTTGACCTTTTGCCATTCAGTCATCCCTTCTAACCCCCCCATCCCACCCCCTTTTTTTTGGCTGTGGGGCTTCTTCCACGCCACTTTCTATAGGCTACAAACGAATGAGGCATCTTGGGTAATGTGTTCCAGATCGTTGATACGATACTGGATGTTGCCCGGCAGCTTGGGGCAGGAAATAAAAAAGAGGGGATAAGGGACACAGGGGGTCAGCAGAAATACAAAGGTAATCACTTTGACCCCTAATGATTGCTTCCTTTGCAAAACATAAATGGCCCCTGGAGCCCCGGCCCTCGCCTCCTCTTTCAACGTGGATCATGTTGTTTTAATCGCAGCATGTTCCCTTTCATTCAGGATCAAGGATGGAGGGATAGAAACTCTCTCTATCAGAATCAGAATCAGAATCACAATCGGTTTTATTGCCAAATATGTTTTCACATACAAGGAATTTGACTTGATGTTTGGTGCATAACAATAAACAGCAAGAGAAGAATAAAAAGCAAGAATAAAAACAAGTACTGTACTCTATCTATCTATCTATCTATCTATCTATCTATCTATCTATCTATCTATCTATCTATCTATCTATCTATCTATCTATCCATCCATCCATCCATCCATCCATCTATCCATCTATTTATCTATCCATCTATCTATCTATCTATCTATCTATCTATCTATCTATCTATCTATCTATCTATCTATCTATCTATCTATCTATCTATCCATCTATCTATCTATCCATCTATCCATCCATCCATCTATCTAGGCTGATCTATGGAAAACACCACGGGAAACTGACATGCCAGAAACTTGAATTCACTTTAAAGGGAAAGAAGCGCCACAGATCAATAGAATCACAAAAATCAGACCCGCCCTTTCCTGCTTCCTTTCAGAATAAAGCTCATCTAAATCAAAACCCTAAACGAATCCAGCTCGAGTCCCTTTGAACGGAGCAGCAGCCGTAAAACATCAGGACAGACTGATTTCTTCCTGCTTCGAGCGAACCCTCTGCAACGTTACACTCATTTACTTACATGACTTGGAAGGGGCAGTTGGGCGTGTGGAGGAACTTGAGCTCCTTGATGGACCTCTGAGGAACGGTGTTGAGGGTGGAGCGACACCAGCACCGCTCCACCAGGCTGATGGGCTTCGCTGCAGATGGAGAAAATGTCAAATTAGCTTCAAGACAACACAGAATGCAGTAAAAACAGACGCCCATTGCATTTCAACATTGTGAAATAAGGTAATAATATAGGGTTTAGCTTTTGGACAGACATGCCAATGGGGCTACCAGAGGTCTTAATTTAAAGTTGACTCAACAAATGTCTTGCACAAGAGGTTTTAGAGGTTGTAGGTAAAAGCCCCTCATGAAACTTATTCCCGTTGATTCGCTGCGAGGCTTTAAGTCGAAGCCCGAGAGAGACGCGGTGCCGTGAGTCTTACTTCAATTAGTGTAAAGTGTGAGAGGCAAGAGCAGCTTAACACACTCTCAGGAACAGACAAGAAGCCACTTCACACACACACACACACTGTTTTTTTTCATGTCATTCATTTAGATAGGGACCCCCACTATATGGCACTAAAGTTTGACTGCAAGGAAGGACAAAGGAGCAGACTTGGACACAAAGAAAAGCAATTTCAGCCTGTAGGTTCTGGTCATGCTGAAGTATTTTTGGGGCGGCCTGATAGAAATGTACTTTGAATTGTAAATAAATAATCAACAAAACAAGTTAAATAATTTCTCCTTTTGTAATTTCCTTAAATCATGTATCGGATAATTGAAGTGACTGTTATGAGAATTGATAAAACAACTTACTTACACCTCACTACGAGGACAAACAATCCAATCAATATTAACCAGAATTCAAGCATTGCCTCTTCTACCTGATTCCCATCCTCATCAGACGCATCACATCCCTCAGTGCAAATCAAAAGCATATCTGATCCACTGTCACAAGTCTACAAAATGCATCATGGGAAGTCATTTTGTTTACCTGCCATTGCTCCTAACAACACAGTCATTAAAAAGAGATTAGCCCGCTACACACTGACACACACACACACACACACACACACACACACACACACACACAAGCATTCAGCCACTCTAACAGAGAAGGGTCCTCAGCGTTCAGCAACACTGGAGTTTCCAATATTCCCGTCTTTTTATCAAAGAACCCTCTGCAGCTCAGACGGCATCAGCGCCCCCGCCGAAATCACCTCAAGTACATTCTTAAAATGATTGCAGATCACCCGGGAGCCCGAGGACCCGAGGACCCGAGGACCCGGAGGTCTGGAGTCGCTGGATGATAAAGGACTGCTAATAAGTACGCAATTTTTTAAAATGCAAACAATTACAGATCAATTATAGTCTGGACTGATTTGGCCTTATTGATGTATGCTGGATGGTCTGGTGCTAGATGGCCTCAGAGCGATCACAGCCTTGATGCTGCAGCTTTCATTCATTAATAACAGAACACTACAGTGAGGCGACGCAGTAGAGGAAGCTTTCACCTCTTCATATATCAACCAATACCCAGATAAACACACAGCTTAACTGAACTGGACTACAGAGGTACAACTAACGTCTGCGTGGCTCAGCGTTTTCCTGCTGATATGCACCTTTATAACGCGATGCCAAATGGCTCGGACCCGGGCCATATCAGCCCCGGTGATTCACACCCCTTCAGGGTCCTTTCTCATGCTAACTAGGGGGGTCATTATGTGGCTGGCAGCGCCGGGGCCAGCGGCGAGCATCCACCGCCATCACCGCCGCATTGTTTATCCCTAATTAGAAACTAATTAAAAGAAAGCAAAGAGAGAAAAGACAAATACACATTTAGAGCCTCTCTTCACTGGGGCAGGAACAACAAGCTTAGTCCCTCTGATGGATTAATGTGGGGTCACTTTTTAATTCAGTGTCACTCTGAAAACGACACCTCTGACACCAACATACTAGATATCTTTTTCTTTTTTAAATGCAACCTGATGATGATCAGGTTCAGGATTTAAAAATCAGACAAGATTACATCCTCTAAAACGTCACTATAATGTAAGTAAATCCAGATACTCTCTCATATTATATTGTAGAGTTTTACTTTTGTCACTTGTTGCAGCATCTTATTTTGGAATTAAACTCTCCCATGTATTGTGTGAAGAACATGAGATTCAAAGCAAACTCAAAGCAGGATGCCGAAGCGCTGGAGGTTCATATCCAGTCTGCAACACATCATGTTCCAAATAAAAAGAACGTATTCTCACACCTCCAAAGTCCAAGTGAAGAATAAAGATCTACCAGCAAAACTTTCAAGTGCTCTAAAGTTTAAACCAAGCTTAATAATAAAACCAAAAAGTTAATATGTGAAGACAAAAGGCTTCTGCAGTTTCATTTGAGACGTTCAGCTCCTTCTCCTCTTCTGACTGAAGTGCAGCAGAAGGATGGCCAACGCAACAAGCAACCCATATTAAGTAGTGCAGCATCCAGACAAAAGAGGCAACAAATACTCTCCAACACCTCTTCCAAACCATCACGACCCCCGACATAATAAACCGTCTGAACCGGTCAAACCCGTCCCAGATGACCAGACTCACCGTTGGAGGTGGGTGCGTGCGTGGCCACGGCCAGCAGAGCCGTCAGTGCCAGTAGCTTGACATCCATGGCGGTGGGCTAACAGGCTGCAGGAGGGCTGCTGCTCGCTGCTACAATCCAGGGCTCGCTGTGACTGCCAGCTCTCCTCAGCACTGTGTTAAATCTGCAGGAGAGTGAGAGAGAGAGAGAGAGAGAGAGAGAGAGAGAGAGAGTGTGTGTGAGAGAGAGAGACTCCCACTTTCTCAGGAGGAGGGGGGGCCAGCATGAGAGGAGAGATGAGGAGGGAGGGAGCAGCACCGAGACTTCCTCGAGTGTAAATGTGTTGGCTGGGAATCAAGGAGAAAGTCTGGGGGGAATTCTCTCTCTCTCTCTCTCTCTCTCCTTTCTCCAATCTCTCTCTCTCTGTTTATTTCCCACTTTCTCTTTTTCTTTTTCTTTCTGTTTATTTGTCTCATTGTTGCTCCTTTTCTCTACTTTTGCTCAATTTTTCATTTATTTTCTTTCTCCCCTTTTCAGCTCTTTCTCTCTTCGTCTCCTTCCAGCTGCCACTTTCTGCATTTAGTTCACACTCACACTCCCACACACACACACGCACGCACGCACACACACACACACACACACACACACACACACACACACACACACACACACACACACACACACACACACACACACATACACACACACACACACACAGCCTCCACCCGCCAGTCAGAAGTCACCAAGACTATTTTCAGAGCCAGAGCTCCCTGCTGACAGACTAATATTGTTGTATAATTCAGCTGTTATTGTTTACTGGACACAGGCTGTTCCCTCTCTCCCTCTCTCTCTCTCTCTCTCTCTCTCTCGTTTCCTCTCCCCTCCGTTGTCATCTGGCCCCGCTCCCATCCCTGTGATGTCTGGTTCATGTCTTCATTGGACCTCGCGTCAATTTCATTGTCTGCGGCGGTGATGAGACTATTAAAGGAGCGTTTCTCGGGCTTCACGGTGGAGTGAATGAAAGGGAGAGAGGGGACGAGTCGCGCTGAAAGCAAATGAGAATAAGTGAGGGTCCCTTTCACCTGACTGTACTCGCGGCTGACTCCTTTGACTCGGTGGGGCGGTGATGGGGAAGAAGAAGCTGGACCTTGAACCGGAGCTGCTGCGACGGGCCGCTACCTGTTTACCACCGTGGAGGTTCATGTAGAGACCAAAGACCGAGGCTTACACTCGGCATCTGATCCGGTTGTCTTGTCTTGTCTTGTCCCTCCTTGTCTTACCTAGGTAAGACATAGGTGACGGTCGCACGGTCTCTCGCTCCTGCATACGCTATGCAAATTTGCGCTTTTTTTAGTATTATAGTTGTAATTTTTGTATATAACAGTTTCTTCCCACAGGCCATCAGGCTCTTGAACAAACACACCTGAGCCCCTGCCCCCCCCTTTGTACTTATAACTTTGTACTTTTACTTCTATTATATTTTGTACTTTTTCTATTATATCTCTTTTTTTCAATTATGTCTGTTAATATTGTCCTTAGCACTAGTGTAAGGTGTCGGAGAGACACAAGAATTTCATTGCCAACTTTTGCTTTCTTGTGAATGTTTGTGCATATGACAATAAAAAACCTTGAACCTTGAACCTTGGTTGGCCCTGTGACCATCACGCCCCAGAAAAGGAAGATAAGCTCCCGCCATGTTATCCCACACATTGTCCTGATCTCCTTTGAATTTTTCATTGACATTGATTTTTTCCCCCCAGTGTTGATTGGCGATTGTTTGCCCATTGTTTGCCCACGCTCTTAAAACCCATCATAACTGTTAAACTAACAATAAACGATGGCACGGTGTTGGAAATATCTGGATGTGACACTACGCAGAAATAACAGAGTGGATGCTGCAACAAGTGGAGGGTAAATAAATGTCTTCGGGGACAGATGGAAGTTCTCACATGCTGCTTTCCAACCGTCTGAGAGTTTCCATGAGAACGTCCAACTTCATCTGGCAAAACCGGGACTTAAATAGAGAGGAAGGATCTAACGGGACACAGATGGATGTGTGAACGGTTGTGTGTGGGTGTGTGTGCATGTGTGTGTGTGCATGTGTGTGTGTGCATGTTTGTGAGCGTGCATGTAGGCGCAATCAGTATGTGTGTGTGTGTGGTTTTGTCTCTTTGAGCTGCTGCAAAAACTGAAACTGCAGGAAAGATGCCAGAAGTTGACGCCTCCTGAGCGGTTGGAGGTGTTTCAGCCCCCCCCCCCCCCTCCACAACCTCCACCCCCACCAGTAAAACTATACATGGATGAAGACTGCCTGCCAATGCATATGTCGGAAACCCATCCACCCCCCCACGTTTACAGGCCCATAGCCCGGTGGCGTGCTGGGAGAGCACTTGAGAGGGTGTTTACTGTCAGAGAGCCGTCCGGCGTGGGGGCGCCGTTAACAGCGTGGAGATGAAACCAGAGCGCGAAGAGACAAACCTCAAATCACCTCGGAGGAATTCGCTTTGCGTGTTTATTGTTTTACAGGCGGGCGAGTACTTAGAGAGAGAGAATTCAATTTGCGGTTTTTACGGTGGTAGCTGCAGCCGTGTCTGAGTGGTGGTGCTGCTGCATTTTAAACTTGGCTTGAAATAGTAAAAATGAATATATGATGTCAAAGTTTAGTGTCTAATTAAGCATCCACAAAAAGTTTCAGAAATATTAGAAAACCTCGTTCAAAAACATCGTTTAGCTGTTCAGACCGTTTCTCAGGACTGTGTCGGCGTGTCAGATCAGGATTTGATTGACATCCTGACACGATGGATAGCCCCGCCCATGTCAAACTGTCAAGCTGTTGCACCTGTTGGGGGCGGGACAACTGACGTGAATTTTTTAATGATTGGATGAATGAATTCTCTGCGTCATAAATGTCAGAAAACACCACGCCCACTTCAACCCCACTGTTCTGAACACCCCACTCATCTGAACCAGCTTTTCTAATATTTCTGAACGTTTATTTTCACTCAGATTTTTGTGGATGCTTAATTAGCATCTAAACTTTGATATCATTTTTACTATTTCAAGCCAAGTTTCCTGGGGCTTTAAAGGAATCATCTGTTTATCTATCAGATAAGTGGTTTAAAAATGATCATTTTATTGGTCCTCTCGACAGTAAGCGGGGTTATTATCTTTTCGGGCAACAAATGTGAGTTTATAAGGTTAGATTTATTACGTCTCTCACGCTAAAGCTCAACGTTATCTACCCCGAACCTTGAGCGCTCAACGATGTTTTAACTTTCTAACTTTCTCCATGATATTTCCCGTTGTAAAAGAAGCTTGCGTTACGTTTCGTGCGAAACATTTGCAATTTAGCTAAGACGACCTCAGCTTGCGAATTCCCAAACTGCTTCAAAACCAAAACCAACCATCTCATCGTGGCGCTGAGAGGCGTATTCACCAGGACGCAGCACCCCGGCGCTAACGGTGCGACGGTTAGCTTCCAGGCTGGGAATGCGTTTGACACGTTTACCGCCAAACCCGCGGGACAACGCCGCCACTTGTATCACACGCGGGGTCGAAGGTCGGCGTTTCATGTCCCTGTATAGGGTTACGTGGGAGCTGGGGGCCGCCGGGGCTTTGTTCTGGACCGGGTCCTGATAGACGCGCTGGCACAAACGGCTGCCGTGATGAGGGACATGATGAGGAGCAGGAGTGTCTGGTTGAGGTGGAGGGTTGTAGAAACGTCCAAATAAAGATTATTAGGTGCAATAAATCCACTTTCATTTTCACTGTTAATGTGAGTGAAAAAGATCCTTCTGCGATGTTTCTGGCCACGGTGAATGTTGAGCCCTTTTCCAGCGAGTCCTCTTTCCCTTCCCAAAGATTCCTGTGGTTTGAACATGCTATTATCAGAGAAATGCTTCATTTCCCGAACTCTGGATGCCTCTCACGTTCAACTACAGCTCATTTAACTTCCAAGTGTAGTATGTAATCCACGGAGGAGAGACGAGAGTTTTTTGCCTTGAATCTATCCACTGCAGTCACCAAAACCAAATTTATATAAAAGATCTAGGGTGCTTAGATGTTTTATATAAATTTGATCTTCAGTGTTTATTTTTTGTTTTCTGCATCAGCAGAAAAGAGGATTTCTTTTTTTTTTTTTATATTTAGAGACTCTCAACTGAAGAAGATCGTTTCTGATGAAATGTATGAGAATAAGGTGCTAAGTAGTTTATTATCCATTTATCTGCTATGAGACCCGTTTTAAAAATGTAGAAAATACAGGTAAAATGTATTTACTCCAGATAGAGGAGAGAGAAAGAGAGAGAGAGAGAGAGCACTCACCATGACTGGAATTATCATTTAGCAGGACTTGACTAAATACGGTTAAATGAAAATAAAATTAAAACAAAATGAAATGAATTTTTGTTTGAGAGTAGATGGATGTTAAAAGTTTCTTTGTTTTTTTCTGACTCAACATTCATTTTTTTTGGCGTGGTTGCTCCGAATTAGCAAAATAAAATGTTCTTAGAAGAGGAAATACGCAACATACCAAAACCCTACAGAACAATATACACTCTCAATGTGCACCATGCGTAAGTGATTAATCAAAGGCGTATTGAACGCACCTCGATAGTCATCTTTCATAAGCAGGTGTGTCATAGCACTCAGACCATACCATAACAAACACATTATTAATGTCTTTCATGGACGTCCATGTAAAATGTGCCCAAATAAACACACAGCTAATCTTTCCCGTGATCTCCCATGTGAAGGCAGATCCCGACTTTCCTGTTAGGATCTCAGTGTTGAGCTTCCATCGGGGTTTAGGGTTTATTGTGTTTGTCCAGCGGTTAGAGTCTGGTCCTGAGTTTTATTGTATGGTGGCAGGACAGATGAAAGGTTTCCCTCTACTGGGCTTAGATAAACAGTAGAGCACAATCACTGGCCGGCCTGTACGAGAGGCACAAAACACACATTCATCTGAAAACACTGTAAAGAAAACCGTACAGGATGGTAAATCAGAACGGGAAATTGTTGGGTAAAAATATACCTAAATATAAATAAATGGGTGCCTGTGTGTGTGTGTGTGTGTGTGTGTGAGTGTGTGTGTGTTTATGGTGGGGGTGGAGCAGGGTTCTGTAAACAGGATAAACCCGGGGGTTTAGGGGGTTAGGGTGGTGGTGGTGGGTGGAGAGGGGGAAGGGTGTGTGAAGTGTGTGATGTGTTGGAGTGTTTTTTGTGGGGTCACTGTTATCACTTCACACGTTTCTCCCTGAGCCTCAGCTGCTGGCTTCTCAGGGGGACCTCCCCCTCCCTCCCCAGGCCCCACAGTCAGCCTCCGTCCCACACACACACACACACACACACACACACACACACACACACACACACACACACACACACTCACACTCACACTCACACTCACACACACACTCACGCTCACACTCACACACACACACACACACCACTCTTCCCCTTCTTCTTGAGGATTGATTTAGCTAGATGGGGCTTCCTGCTGTGCGGGGAAAACGTTTACTGCAAACACTTAAGTCCATTAATCAGCAGTGAACCAAATAACCAACAGAGTCCAGAACCGGATCAGTTGGCCTCATCTGGTTCATTATTAACGGATCAGAAACGCTGCAGCTCATCGGATTCACGTGAGGACAATACTGCCCTGCAATGAGGACAGTACTGCCCTGCAATGAGGACAATACTGCCCTGCAATGAGGACAATACTGCCCTGCAATGAGGACAATACTGCCCTGCATTGAGGACAATGAGGACAATACTGCCCTGCAATGAGGAAAGTACTGCCCTGCAATGAGGACAATGAGGACAATACTGCCCTGCAATGAGGACAATACTGCCCTGCATTGAGGACAATGAGGACAATACTGCCCTGCAATGAGGACAATGAGGACAATACTGCCCTGCAATGAGGACAATGAGGACAATACTGCCCTGCAATGAGGACAATACTGCCCTGCCATGAGGACAATACTGCCCTGCCATGAGGACAGTACTGCCCTGCAATGAGGACAATACTGCCCTGCAATGAGGACAATGAGGACAATACTGCCCTGCAATGAGGACAATACTGCCCTGCAATGAGGACAATACTGCCCTGCATTGAGGACAATACTGCCCTGCAATGAGGACAATGAGGACAATACTGCCCTGCAATGAGGACAATGAGGACAATACTGCCCTGCCTTGAGTTACTATGGAATTTTTTTTTTTAGATTTTGATAAGTGCTCATAATGCACGGGATCTGATCCAACTATCCTGTGGGCCATGTGGGTGAAGAGCTACATAGAGCTACATAGAGTTACATAAAGCTATATAGCTTGGATGGCAGAGGAAAGGGTCAAAGGTCCAACACCTCCAGGAGGCCCAACAGTTCTGGTGTCCCAGAACCAGAAACGCCACACGGCAAGGAAACATTTTACATTCAGAATTTATTTTATTTCAGAACTCTGAAATAAAACTGTACTGACCGTCTCAATTTATATAAGGAAACAATGGGATTGTTATTTTACCTTCATGTAACTAGTGAGTCACTGAGAGACTCAGTCTACAAAACATCATCTTTAAAAACTAAAATTATCATGACATGACATGACATAACAGTACATTACATTATTGATCCCAGGAGGTATATTAGGTTGTAATGAAAGAAAAAAACCGCACTCTCCAGCTTCGTCTCATGAACTGTTTTTAATGGCACATGTCCTTAACACAAACGCGTTTCGGCTACGCCGTCATCAGTGTGTCTGATTAGGTTGTGGCAGCATCAAAAAATAATAAAATTCAGCAGGGAAAAAGAAAATACAATATAAGCACATAAATAGAAAATGAAAATAAGCAATAAAAACCAGTAGAAATTATAAAAAAAAGAATAATAAATAATAATTGTTATTGTTAGAGTGGAAAGTCTGGGACAGAGGGGTTCCTGATATGTATGGTCTCGAGTCCTTACTAAAACGTGCATCACTACATGTAAACTGTGTGGTGTGTATATACAACCTAAGTACATCAATAAATATCAGTAGGAAGCACTAGTAGCAGTCCAGAAGAAACCATGACTAAACAAACGGCTAAATAAAACCTCCTGATCCCTCCTGATCGTTTGTTGTCTCATACTGACTGTATGAGACAACAAGACAGTCAGTCGGAGCTGGAAGAGAATGATGATGAAGACATTTCCATCTGAATGGGCGGCTGCTCCTGCGGCTCCTAGGTGGAAACCTGCTGAATGCGTTTGAAGTCCTCGGTCCCCGCTTGGTTGTCAGTTCTGGGAGAAAGGCCTCCCAGTGACTGATCCAGTTTACTTTGTGCTGGTCTGGAGGAGAGAGTCTGGCACCGCACCAAACGCCACTCAATAGATGCTTTTCCCAAACAAAGGGAGGAAAAAATGGCCACCCCTCCTCTCCTCCTCTTCTCTCCTCCTTGACGAGCGCATTCCCTCTCCTCCACCATGTATTTGTCAAAAGCATAGTTTGTGTCTGACCCCGTCGCCGTGGTTTCAGCTCCTGGATGGGACAGGACGTGTGTTTACTGTATATATTATGGGATGCTGAGAAGGGAGAGAGGGTGGTCTGGAGTGCCGGTGACCTTTGGTGCCACATTCATCTGTTTGTGTGTGTGTGTGTGTGTACATGCTAGCCTGTGTGTCTTAAATGTTCTGTGTGTGTGTGTGTGTGTGTGTGTGTGTGTGTGTGTAAGATGCCAGGCAGTGTCTGAGGCCGTCACCGCTCTAACTCTAATTGGATGGGATGCACCGTGAACGCTCAGCGACCGCGGGCGTGTGGTCCCGCCTCCTGTGGTAAAGGTGAGGTGTGTGTGAGTGTGTCTCTGTGAATGAGTGTGTATGTATTGCAACTGTGTGGGTGTGTATGTGTGTGTGCCTGGGTGTAACATGTGGGAGTCGACGACTATTCTTTCCAGCACATCCTGGCCAAGAAAAATGGAGCTGTTTTTGATGGGTAAACAACCGAGCATGCAGCCTGAAGCCTGAAGAAATTACTGACCACACACACAAACCACTGCATCAACAAAAACTACAACAAATAATACTGTAAAAAGTGTAACAATTGAGGGGAGGAGCTAGTTGGAGACAGAAAGTCACCCTCCTCTTCCTGAAGGCCGGTTGCCAGTTTCCAGCAGTGGGAAAGAAGTTTGGGACATGTGGTATATTAAGAGTTCAAATAATCTAGCTGCAAATGCCTCCCCTTCTGTGAATGTTTTTTATTTTTATACTTATTTTTTGTACTAAATTATTATTATTATTTTATTATTATTATTATTATTATTTTTATCCTTTTTATTTTTATTTTATTGTGTTTTTATTCATTATTATTATTAAGTTATCTTTATTGGGGTCCTATGTCAAGAAATGTTTTGTCATGCAAAAAATAAATAAATAAATAAATAAAAAGAGTTAAAATAAATCAGATCTTAGTGGTACAAATTGATGGTTTGATCACCAATATGTGATATATTATTTCATATGTATTAAATGTAAAGTATTATTTCATAGTTAATAATTGCCCTCGAAAAGGATCAGAATGCCCTAAAGATCAACTCAAGGGGGAAGAAATACCCTCTGAAAACAAAACGTCTTACATTCAAGTGTGTGTGTGTGTGTGTGTGTGTATGTGTGTGTGGTGTTCTCATTTTGAAGACTGCATCTGGACGTGTATTTCATGACGTCACCCTCTCACACTCTTTTAAGATAAAGACGCACTATAATGGCGGTGGGTGTTTTTGCCCCGCGGCGCTGGGCGCTGGAGCGTCCCGTTCCAGATCGACAACTTTCATTTGCCTGAATCCGCCTGAAGCAAGAGAGTTTTGACGCGGACCAAGAAGAGAGAAATTGAAAACACCGGTGTACGTGGCAGCGCTTTAAAAGGATGGATCTGTCCTCGGGGCTTTTTCAGCGAAAGTCAAATTGGCTTACACACATCTTCAGCCCGGCGCTTTGATAGCAACAACTCTGTAAACACCCTCACCCGCTTTTTGTTCAGTTGTTTTTTTTTTGTTCAATCTGCAGTTTTGTTCCTACGGTGTGTAAACCCTGCCTGGAGTAATGAGGATGGACACCGTCTTTCTAATGGAAATCACATACGGGCTCTGATTCCTTAATAGGATGTCTGTATGGCACATCAGGACCAAATCTGTTGGCTTTGGCACACACACACACACACACACACACACACACACACACACACACACACACACACACACACAACAATGGCTGAGACCTTTTCCAGCGCTGGCTTCACCCAATCAGGCGCAGCGGTTATTGTGGGACGGGGGCCAATCAGGGAGACCGGGCCGAGGTCGTGACCCCCGGCAGATTGGACAGCCGGGGGGTCAGAGTGAGTTCTCCTCACGGGGGCCAGACCTCACACTCTCAGAGGAGTGAGGCAATAGTGGCTTGTTGGTGTTCAGCCAAGACGGTCCTGTGTTCAAAAGAGAAAGCTCATTGACTAACAGGTGTTATTCCATCTGCACGCCAAAACTGAGAAAACTGAGAAAACTTCCTCTCCCATTTTAACCATGAAGCCTACACCGACCTAAACTGGTTACGGTGATGAAACGACTCGCGCTGCATGTTGCACAAGATGTTTTATCACAAAATAGCAGTGAGAATCTATTTTGACCAGGAATTGATCAGAGACAGATGTTAGTTTGCGAAAATATGAACGTCTCCCGGGCCAGACAGGATCTGACTTGAGACCAGATATTGGACGTTTTCTTGTTTCCCTTCCCCATCTTTCCTCTTCTCAATTTCCCCCCCATTGTTTTCACTCTCCACCTCTCCATCTTTCTTTACATCCCCCCCCTCCTCTCCACCTTTCTCCTCCTCCTGCTAATGTTACCAGGTCATTTACTCCGCCCGTCCAGCGAGCGCAGCAGGCTTGTTCTCAGAGCAGCAGAGCCTGTTCTCCCTGTCAGCAGAGAAAACCCAGTAGGCAGGGTCAGTGCGTCGATAGGATCTGGAGGAGCGCTGCAGCTGCCCTGCCAAGGAATAAAGCACGCATAGTCAGGCAAGCCAGACACACACACACACACACACACACACACAGGCATGGTCTTATGAAATTTTGTGAAATGAGCACTTTGTCTTGAAATGCAGTGCAAAAACGTGAGAGAAATGTTTCCCCACCATGAGAAGATTACACGACTAGGAACAGTTTACTTTTTCCTTCAACTCTGACGCTCCGGGTTCGAGGTTTTTCTTATTTCAACACAACAAAAAAACCTTTCCCCGACCCTAACCCTAACCGCAGTTGTTTTACTTAACTCAACGTAACGCTTCACATGACGCCGTGTACGATTCGAGCTGTTGTCTTTTTGCGGTGGAGAAGTGTAATCGTTGTAATCAGTTTGTGCTGATTTCATGAAGTTTTGTGAGACTGTGTTGTACAAAAGCATCAAGGCATAGACACACACACACACACACACACACACACACACACACACACACACACACACGTATGCACAAAGGCATGCACACGCACAGCCAAATTCGATACAGATGATCCCCATTCGTCAGCGAGCTCCTCTCAAACGTCTGCCGCTGATAAATACGCCATCAGCATCATCAGAACAGGACAGAGGAAACACAGAAAGTCTTTCACTTCCTGTCTCAGAGGCAGTGACAAGTGGAGTCATTAGCGCTGTCGCCATGGAAACATTTGTTAGAACCTGTGATGAAAACCTCCGAGAGGTTTTTGGCCCGGAGCGCGGTGATTAGTATCCCGGGCTCTAATAAAAGATACAGATTGATGGTTTAAGGTTGTGCTGTGTAGAGTAACCCGGCCGGGGCTCGTCGAACGGAAATCTGAGATTCACAGTTGAAAGATTTTGTTCTGTTGGTGCCTCTGATTTTATCTGTTTCGAGGGAAAGTAACCTGATCTTCAGTGCTCAACGTTACTCCATAAACTAAGTGAACTAACTGAGTGGTTAGCAGCGTGGCCTCGCAGCGAGACGGACCCGGGTTGGATTCCCTTTCTGTCGGCTTCTCCCTGTTTGTACGGGTTTCCTGCAGTTTCCAGAGACATGCAGGTCAGATGGGTCCCCACAGGTATGACTGTGTGTGTGTTTTAGCCCTGTGATGGACTGAAGAAGAAGAAGAAGAAGAAGAAGAAGAAGGAAGGACTTTATTTGCAACATTGAACACATGCAGGGGGGAAGTGGCCGCACAACACACACACACACACACACACACACACACACACACATGCATTTAGAGTGTCCAAGTTGAATTAAATTCTGCTCTTATTCCATCCCCGCCGATCTTCCTCCAAACCGGCCAGGGATCAGAGGGTGCAGACGACAGCCTCGCCCGGGGACCAATTCCAGGTGTTTTTGTCGTTGTCCTCGTCAGGGACAGTCGACTGGATGTTGCATGTTTTTAGACGGGGTTCTTTCCAGGAGGAGACCCAAGTGAACACGAGGAGAACATGCAAACTCCACACTGGCAACCTGTCAGGGAGTTTCCCGGCCT